>ML095618.1:3767-106822 GCA_003697995.1 Taxidea taxus jeffersonii
ACTCACAACCCCCAGATCAAGAGTCACGTGTTCCACCAACTGAGCCAGTCAGGCATCCCAGGAATCCCAAGAGATTTTGGAAAAGAAGGGACACAGAATACGAAAATAACACTGAGAATAACAAACAGTGGATCATCATCATTATCATCATCATTAATAGCAATTATAATTCCTTGAGCAGTTACTAAGTCAGACATTTTGTCATTTTACATACATTATTGCTAAGCCTCACGACACTCTCCAAGGAAAGTATCATCCGAACTACTTCATCAATCAGGAAGTTGCGTTTCAAAATTGTGACCGCCTTTGTCTTCAGCCACAGAGAACTGGTGGCAGAGGCAGAATTCAACTGCATGTCTCAAAGTCAACGAACTCTGCATCCACATCACATTACCTGCCCAATCTGAACTCAGAAAATGACGAGAGAAGAGTCACAGTATGATCAATCAGGTCCCCATGGAATTCATCACATAACGTAAGGAGCACACATACCACATTTTCTATTCCAGATAAAAACAAACCTGTATTTGAAAAATATCACATTCTACACACTGTATTTTATTATATGGGTGGGGGAGGCATAAACTAGGCAGCAGGAGCCCTGCTACTTAACACGTAAAACCTTTCCTGCAACAGGGTGATTTCATTACTTCAGCCTCCAAAATAATTGCCAAGAAGGCCTCCGAAACAGGGCAAGTAGATATATTCCTCCTCTGCTTGAATCTGACTCAACTGGCAAACTCTACAATCCCACAAATATAATTTTTTAGGTGTTCTTATTTGGCATCAATTAATTAGTCCTCCCTCCCCAACAAACACTGAAGGTCACCTGATTTGACATTTCTACTTTCAAAAATTAAGTACTCTAGAACAGTGCTACGCAAACTACGGTTCTTCACAAATATGGAGGCTGGGTATGTTAAGCAGCTTCTGAAGCCACCTGACATTGCCATGACGTCCAAGTGCACGATCCATGGCTTCATGTCACGGAACAGAGCACAGACCAGATCGAGTGCTGCGGAACCCGTGCAGGTGAGTTACGTGCAGTGGGTCGGCAGGAGCACCTACCAGTCTGTGACGTAGCCTATGTTTAAACAAAACCAAAAAACAAAATAACTGCCCTTCACCGGTTTGCGAAACACTGCTCTAAAATGGACAGCCCCTTTACAGAACTGAAAAGCAAAATATATAAACAAGTCACCTTCCTGTCAAAACAGACACTTGATAAAGCATACATACATAAATAAACCTATGCGTGCAACACATGTGCATGCTTGCGCGCACGCACACACACACACACACACACACACACTCATGTATAATGTATGTCCCAGTTACATAAGCTTCAATTTATGAGAGGGCGCAAGGCCTTCCCTGGAGTTATGCAAGGGATCAAGATGGTGGAGGGGCAAATTCTGAAACATTCTCACAGAATCTCACCAATTCATAAATAAGCTAATGATTCATCCACTATGTCATAAGACAGTCTTTCAGAATATTTTTAGGTCATTTTATTACTATCGTAGAGGGTATAGACTTTAAAAACTCACTATCTATTTTATGTGAGTGTTCTGACTGTTCCAAATCTCTTTCCAGCAAAATTGCAGCTCCCGAGAGCCGTACAGAGGTAATCAGACTTGTGTGCTTAAAAAAGAAATATTGGAAGTGTCTGAATAAAAGCAGACACGTTTTTAGATGCCTTTACTTCGTGTGCAAAAATCGTCTTCTGCAGACCCAGCTACATAAAATTGTACACATCCAGCACTTTTCTCAGAGCTGCAGGTGTAACCTTAATGCTCCTCTTATTTAGATCAACTAAACTACAATTTGGCAGCTCTTTTAAATTGTAAACCAGTCTGAGAGAGACTCTTTTTGAGTTTCCTTCCGAAATCAGCTTCGGAAAAATGCAGATCGGAAGTATCTATTTATTTATGTTCTTCAATTAGAAGCTTTAAATCAAGTTATTTGAACAAGAAAAAATATTATAAAAGGCTATTCTATTAAAGTGCCATCAATTTTGATTTGAAAATTACATTTCCATTTTGCAAATGGGGAAAATCAATTGATTGTAACTGGCATTAAGAGAACAGATTATTTCTCTTTCTTCTTTTATAAGCAGGCTAGTAGAAGTAAAGGAAGAACATTTATAACAGTCTTAATGTCTTCTATTTTGCAAATCTGAGTAAATCTCCACTGCTAACTTTGTCAGCTAGGGAATAAAGAATGTCACTTGAGATTCCATAGCTTAATTATGCTGATAAAGCAGTTTTATAAATCAAGCTAGGAGTAATGGATATTCCTTTGAGAATAGCAAACTAGGAGCCATAAAATGTGTGCTCTGGACTTGGTTCCTTATCTTCTACCCATATGTCAGTATGACGAAGTCAAAGCAGATCTTGTGCCTCAACCTGCTCAAGCCCAAAAAGAAAGAAGAAAACAGCTGCCCCATCCCCTGATATGGTAGCATGTTTTTCCAAATCAAACACAGGAAATATACTCAAGGGGATGGCAGGACAGATGATGTGATACTGAAATTAATAAAAAATTCAGGTCATGTGCCAGCTACAGACCTAATTTACAGCCATGTAAGGATTAGATACAGTTATTTCTGTAAACTCTGCACAGTGTAAAGTGCTACACAAATGGAAGTACAATGATCAGTAACATGATTATCCTGTTATATCCATCTTCCAGGCCGGTGGTGACCAAGAGAAACTGGAGAGATGGGCATCATCTTCATGAGACCAAGTCATATTCTGGACAGGAGTTCAATTAAAATCAGACATTCAGAGATGAAAGATTCACTGCTCAACCCACCAAGACAGAAATCTAAGACCAAGAAAAAGCAAAGGATTATCCCAAGGTCACACCTAAGCCAGAATCTGAATTTAGATATTCTTTCCAGTTCACAGCATTATGGTAGAAGAACATCAAAAGACAGAAGGTTTTAATACTTAAGAACCTGGAGATAAGAGACAGAGAAAAGAATATGCTAAATATTGCATAGCCTAGTTGATAATGGTTTATATAATATGCTGAGAAAAGCATTAGGACAAGCTCCTGAAAGCATTAGGACAAGCTCCTGATGCAAAAGAATTCATAGTCATTCAGAATCCCGCAGCTCCTAACCGCAGAGCACCCTCTGGAGGAACACTTAATGGAATGTAGAAAGCCTATCAACAGAGAGGGAGAGCTGGCAAACCTCAATGATATTCCCTTCTCTTGGACCAACAGAGCAAAGATGTAAAGGATTCCTATGGAGTGTTCCTAACTCTATCAGTCAGTTGTGCTCATTTATTAATAATGCTATTCATGGGGGCGCCTGGGTGGCTCAGTGGATTAAAGCTTCTGCCTTCAGCTCAGGTCATGATCCCAGGGTCCTGGAATCGAGTCTCGCATCAGGCTCTCTGCTCCGTGGGGAGCTTGCTTCCTCCTTTCTCTCTGCCTGCCTCTGCCTACTTGTGTTCTCTGTCTGTCAAATGAATAAGTAAAATCTTTAAAAAAAAAATAATGCTATTCATGTATCTTGAAGAAGCTCTTAGCCTCTTCTAACTGGGACTTACCTAGTCCTCTTTACTTGTACTGCCGAAGAATCCCACCAGCCTCAGACTCAAGGGACCACAAAACGAAGCCCTCATTTTAACATCACAAAGCTCTCCTCACGAAACAGGTGCCAGGCTAAGGGCCACATGTTGATGGACTATCTTCAAATCATGAAAGTTTTTAGGACCACTTTCCTTATGACTTCCAAAAATGTTCATACATCCATTTTTTCAAAACTGACAGCTTTCATATCCTTTGGGTGGGCATCATGCTGGAGAACGGGTTGTAGAACTTGGAAATGGGTAAGAGGTCGAGATCCTTATAAAAAATGCCAGAACTGCAGGAAAGGATGAGAACCAATCCTCCTTAAGGAAACCCTTGTGGTTAAAGGGGCTTCGATGCAGAAAAAAGGAAAGCTGGAATATGTGACATCAGATCACATGGGGCATCTGGATTTGAGCAAATGGTTTGAAATAGTTCAGGGGCACCGGGGTGGCTCAGTGGGTTGAAGCCTCTGCCTTTGGCTTGGGTGATGGTCCCAGGTCCTGGGATTGGGGCCCACATCAGGCTCTCTGCTCGACGGGGAGCCTGCTTCCCTTCCTCTCTCTCTGCCTACTTGTGATCTCTCTCTGTCAAATAAATAAAATCTTTTTTAAAAATAAAAAGAAAAAGAAATACTCAGTTCAGGGGCGCCTGGGTGGCTCAGTCATTAAGTGTCTGCCTTTGGCTCAGGCCATGACCCAGGGTCCTGAAATCAGGCCCTGCATCTGACTTTCTGTTCACTGGGAAGCCTGCTTCCCCCTCTCCCACTCCTCCTGCTTGTGTTCCCTTTTTTGCTGTCTCTCTGTCAAATATATAAAATAAAAAATCCTTAAAAAAATACTCAGTTCACCTCCTCAAGCTGCACAATTCATTCTCTTTACATATTATCTTATTTTTACCCACATGTAGCTAGCGAGGGAGCCATGTAGAGGACTACAGGATTTTCCTGTACTTATAACTAAGAGATCCCCACTAGTACAGACTAAGAAATATCTTCTTCAAGAATTTTTGAGCAGTACATATTGTGGGGGGGTGGTTTAAAAAAGTATTTACTTAAACATTTTAGTGACAAGCTTAAGAACTCAGATATAAATTGTGAGGAAAATGACTGGCTTTTTATCATTTAATGGCACTTCACATAAATCAGTCTTGTATTAGTATTTCAAAATAATTTCCAAAGCACATCACTATCTAACAGCTACTGATTTTGTAAATGCTTTTTAGAGACTTAAAGAGTTACAGGTTTTTGAATTGCCAAGATAACCTAATGGAACAACGATCTTTCCATTACATTTGCAAAGACGCTAAAGGAAACCTGAAATTCACCTTGCTTATCGGCCATATTATTGCTTCTAAGAAATGACGAAGAACACGCCTTTTGAACACCAAATGGATGGCCCAGCAGGTCTTGTGGGAAATATCTCAAGAGCATCCGTATTTGGTAATAGCTTGCCTCATTCTATCTGTAAGACACGGATGGGTGGCAGGATCTTCTCCCTGTTGTCTGTTTTCTAGAATGCACAGTTTTAAAAATAGGAATGATTCAACTTTTAGAAATGCATCTGTCTGCAGAGTCAGCCGAAGGTGCTTCTTGAAAAATTATGATCACAGCAAGTTCTAGAAACAACCTGTTCTACCTCAGCCCAAAGTAAGAGAAAAATAAAATTCATGGACACTTTGGTCCCATACCCTCATTATAAAGATAAGAATACTAAGGCCCATATAAAAATAGATACAGAAAACTTTGTGGTTTTTTTATATACCTACCCCTCACCCCACCACACTGGCCAGTCAGAGAAAAATACTGAAAGAAAACTGTTTTCAGGTTGTTCTTATTGATTTCCTCCTTGTGAAAACAAGACCACGCTTTTGCCAAACTGTTAATGTTGCGTAAAAAATTTTCTGGAGACCTTCCAATCCTCAAATTCCTAATAACTGTCAGGTCATCACTGTGAACATTTACATCATTTCTTTATAATGCCCCGCTGTGTGTTAGTGTGGAACTCTGACAATTTTTGCCCTCAGAACTTAGAATTTTTCGAGCAGGAACTCAGCCTAAAAAGTAAGAGGAAAACACAAATATTTTTAACATTTGATAAGAGCTCACTTCATAAAGATGTTTTAGATCTGTTAAGAGTAATTTGAAATTAAATCCCTTCCCTTTTTTTTTTTTTTGTTAGAGAGAGAGCGAGCGAGCACAGGCAGAGGCAGAGAGAGAAGCAGGCTCCCTGCCGAGCAAGGAGCCCGATGTGGGACTCGATCCCAGGACACTAGGATCATGATCCGAGCCGAAGGCAGCTGCTTAACCAACTGAGCCACCCAGGCGTCCCATCTTCCTTTTTTTTTTTTTTTTAAACAAAAAAGTTGGGCATGTCTTCTCTATCACTAAAAATCTTTAGGTCTTTTTTTGTTGTTGTTGTTTTGGTGGAAGAACGTATTTAGAAACTGAAACATGTGAGGCGATCTCCTGGTATTAAAAGTTACCTGACAAAGCTGAAAGAACTGAGGTACTTAAACATCAATTCTATACATGGATGTGTGATGTGTGAGGAAGGTTGTGTGTGTGGCTATCGCTGTTTTTCTGTCACGGGTTCTCACTGGTGAATCGGTCACAGCTGTAGGGACACTAAGCAGTGGAGAATGATGAAGAAACGTTTTATGCTAAGCATCTAATTGTAAGTAATATCCATTCATGTAGAAAATCACAAACAAAGAAAACTACCTATCATTCCATCAACTAGAGAATGCAAATATTACCATTTGAAGTAACATCCTAGCCTTCCATCAGTCAGTGCTCAAATGCGACTTTGTCAGTCCATCCAAAATGCTTTCAATTTCTAACAGTATGCTGCCCAGACCTCAGGGGGAGGGTGCAGGGAGAACACCTGGATGCTCTGGGGACAAGGGGCATTATCAAACGTGCACTGAACAGGCTGGCTGGGGATTTGGGCCAATTCGACAATGGAAGTCTTCTCAAAAGTGGGTATATTTAGGAATGTGTGCTGTTTCCTGCATATTGTGAATCACTATAGCTGCCATGGGGAGGGGCAGAGGCAGAGGGAGAAGCAGGCTCCCCATGGAGCAGGAAGCCCCGATGCAATGCGGGGGCCCCACCCCAGGACTGCAAGATCATGACCTGAGCAGAAAGCAGACGTTTGACCTACTGAGCCACCCAGGCGCTGCGGTGAGGTACTACTTCAGACCTATATCGTCTAAAACACTGAACATACCCAACCACACGGCAGTTTTGTTTTCATGATACCTTTCATGAACTGAGTGCAGATGGCTGCTTCCAACACTTACTCTAGAGCTCAAAGTAGCAACTCGGACCTAAAGAGCCATCTTGTGAGTAACAAAGATAAGCCAATATACAAAAATCAAAGAGAAATGAAAGGTTTCTTTTTAGTACGTCACCCTTGTATTTCAACTTGGAAACACGGGAAGGGGTGGGTGAGGGCAGAAACAACACTTAATCTTGTAGGTCATCTCAGGGTTACAGAATGTAACAAACTCCATCATTCCAGCCTGCCGCAACACTGGAAGGAAGAGTGCCTACTGTCTACGAACCCACTGTTACCATCTGTAGAAATGCAACAGTTTGTTCCCGAAATACCATTCAAGTCACAGTCTATCCACGGGTGAAACCGTCAATTCGTACATATTTGTAGCAGGTGCACAGTAACCCACATGGGCATGCTTTAACTGAGTTAATAAAAATCACTGAGATGAGTGAAAATGCTAATAGAGGACCCTGAGCAAATCCCAGTGTAGCCCCAGAGAGCTGTGTGGCCCTGAAAAGTGATTTCTGAGATCATGACCTGAGCCAAACCAGACGCTTAACGATTGAGCCACCCAGGTGCCCCTCAACACCAGTTAATTTCTAAGATGATTGTTACTGGGAGAGCTAAGAACAGAATTTCAAAGGACACTGGAAGTGACCAATTATTTAAGGTGGCTTGCATTTTACGATTGTGAATCATATCAGTAAAGTTGACTTCATCGAAGAAAAAGCTTGTAATAAATGAGCTCTCAATCCCACTGCAACTGTAGAATTGTATTATCTCCCAAAGTCAGGTGATCTGCCCAAGGTCAGAAATCCTGCCAGATTACCAGCCTGGAGTGTACCACCACATTTGAATTATTGAAAAAACTTGAGAAATATGATGATAAAAGGTGTATTTAATTCCTACCGAAGGTACAAACATCTACTCATTGATAGTTCATAATTAGCTTTTTGTCAACCACATTTGTGGTTTCTCATTACAGAGCAATTAAAAATAAGCCAGTAGAGAATACAACGTAATGTAAGGGAAATATGGCCATAGTACATTACCTTTAGGTGAAAAAAGCTGGTTATAAAACAGAACCATCTAACTTTTGTAAAAATGTATATACAGAAAGAAATTTTTGAAGTTACCTACTAGATTATTAAGTATTAGTTAACTCTTAAGAGGTGGGGTACAGAGAATTTGCCTTTTCTTCTTTTTTGTCCATTACCTTGCCTATATTTTTAAACTTAAAAAAACCTGAATTATTAGTGCTATAAAGATTTTTAAGCAAAAGTAAGTTCAAATATTATAACTACAAGTCACTCTGATTAGAGATAAAACATTACAAGTGGCCCAAATGGGTGTAAACCTGAGGTTGTAATCACGAGGCCCACAGAGGAGTTCAAATTAGCTCTTGATCGACAGATTTCTCATTTCTCTTGAAAAATGACAAGTCCTGAGAGCACCGGTCTAGGACGGCCTGCTTGTCCCACAAAAGTGCTGCCTACTTCAGATGAGGCCTCCGCTCTCTCTCAATTTGCCAAAATATGAGCATTTAAGTTTTCCACCTGTGGTCTAAACAGTGCAGCACTGGAAGCCAGAAACATTCTGTAAGAGCTGAAAATGTAACACTTAAAAGGTAGCTGATCCCAATTTTCTTAAAATTTTTAAAAGTGTTGTGTACATATGTGCAATGCATACACACACACACACACACACTCTACACATATGTACATAGATACTGCTAAACTAAAATGATACGGTATTAATTGAAATATAATGGATATCTCTGGCCAGAATTGCAAGTGACGTCTTTTGTTTTTCAGCTTTTTATTTGTATTTTTTGGATTTTCTAGAAGGAACCAATTTCATGTATAATTAGAAAAAGTCTGGAAAAACAATTTTTTGATTAATGTCTCCTACCCCAAGCAGCAGGTTGGGCTCTCAGCTCAGCAGGGAGCCTGCTTCACCCGCCCTTCTGCCTGCCTCTCTGCCTACTTATGATCTCTGTCAAATAAATAAAATCTTAAAAAATAAATAAATATATGTCTCCTACAGCAAGTCAGCAATAGCTACACACTCACACACACACACGTGCTCACACATGCACAAAATTGGTCTGATCACCCTGATTTCCATGGGCGCTGTCACATAATTTAAACTCCAAGAGTTCACCTTATGCATTTTAGTCTACAAATACAACCATTCATAAAGAAGCAGACTTGAAAAATTGTTTTAGTAGTACAGAAGACTTATTTCTTTAATTACACAAACAACAACAACTAGTTACTCTGTAAGATAATTCATTTCAGATTACTCTCCAAAGATCTAAAATGGTACAGAGTGTACTTTCATGAAGCATTAAAAGAATTATGTTTTCTTTTTTTTTTTTTAAAGATTTTATTTGACAGAGAGAAATCACAAGTAGGCAGAGAGGCAGGCAGAGAGAAGGGTAAGCAGGCTCCCTGCCGAGCAGGTCATGCTGGGTATGTCTTAACCCACTGAGCCACCCTGGAGCCCCTTATGTTTTCTTCTTATTTGGAGGCTGTGTATCTGTCCAAAAAATTCCCAGTGGTGAGGGGGAAGAAAATTTTCAGGCTCTCACATAAACAACACAAGACATAGCAGAGAAACCTTTTAAATGTTCACATGGATGACCTGACGGGCTTGGGAATTATAAGCACTGGAAAAGACTGCAGAAAATTCCTACCACAATACCTGTGGCTTGGCAAAAGTGCTGTCTTGAGTTCGCAGGGAAGAAATCGATAAGAACAACTTGAAACAGTTTACTTTCTTGGTGGGAAAAACAATTGCCATAAATTGCAAGTATTTTTTTTTTTTCATCCTCCAATGCAGCAAAGAAAACTACAAAGACCTTTTGGCCCTCTCAGGTATATTGAATTTTCAGGAATCGATGACATTCTAAAACTTATCTTTAAAGAACCTCTGTGAAAAAGGAAGCTGTCAATTTTGGGTAGAAAGGTATCGTTTTCACCCTTTAAACAATCTAGTGACAGATTTAGACAACCAACCATGTGCACACTACGAGCACTTTATCCTGAGTCACCTGCCATTTAACCTGTAGCAAACGTGGCCATGTCCTTACCTAAAGACTGGTAGAGCTCTGTCATTTTGGGATGGTCCCAGCAAGTTGTTTGGGTCTCATGGCTAAAACAGAAAATACAAAGAGAGACGTTAGAATTTATAATGGGTAGTGAAGAAAAGTTGGAAAGAAAAGTATGGTTTGCTTCTAGTTCATTCGGCAACGTTACTTCAAAGGACTTCCGTCCACACAGTTGAGAATGTTTCTTACAAGCAGAGAGAGGCTGCTACCATAGCCCTTAAAGGGAAAAGCAACACGAATGCACTTTGGGAACCAGAATTTGTTTCTTCTTGGCACCCACAAGTCGGTTGTGCTTCTGTTGTTATAAAATGACTTGGTTATATAAACAATAATCAAAAACCAGGACTTCTTCACCTGTCCAATGTAGACCGTTCAGAAAGGACACTGACAAGGGTTACTCAACCCTGTCAAAGAGACACTGGACATTGATTCAATAAATAAATCACCTCACTTCTCAGTGGCTTTCACTACCCTTGCCATTTTTCCATTACTCCTCCTCCTCCACAGGCAGGTCTCATACTCACAATGACGGCATTTCACTTCGGCTTAAGGTCTAGCCAGTGCCCGACCAATCTGCCCTACCTTCCCTCTCCCCATGACTTCCTTCTCGAGTGCCTTTTTCCCCTCAGTACTCCACACACCGGCCCACCTTTTCCTATATTTACTTGGGCCTGAATGAAGCATTCACAATTCTCTCCCATTTCTTGAAGTTCAGCTAAGTGTAGTTGCCAGCTATCAGCTCTGGCCACAAAAAGAACAAAACACCTTTGTTCCTAATTCAGTTGCATGAATAAATCCAGGGGAGATAACCACATACACTTTTGCTTACTTTGGCCCATCTACATTAAATCCCCATAGCATCGTATTTCCCATTTTCAGGGATTACATGATGGGCTTTGACAGGGTAAAATGCAGCCCTAAACACAGGTATTACAGGAGCCGTACGCACAGCCCGTTCCTGATCTTCAGGAGAAGGATAGGGGCTGCGGGGAAGAGAAATCGCTTACATGTGGACACTTCAAGGCGAACACCAAGTACAGGCGCCTCACACGGAAAGAAGAGTTTGGGGAGGGCAACGATGTCAAGCGACCTCGGCACAGAGTTTCAATGTGAGGACTGGACTCTGGCTCTGAGCCCTACTAACTGCACAATCTGGGGCAGGCCTCCTCACTTGGGAGAGTGAAGGGATTCAGTGACCAGCATGTTCTGGGGCTCAGTGCATGGCTGCTTTGGTCATTCTGTGGCCCCCAAACTGATGCCCACTGAAAGCCAGTTTTTTCTAGTTGCTGACACTATAGACGCGGATCCACCTTGCTGGCCAAACCTAAGAGCCTTTGTAGAGAACAAAAAAACACTCCCTGTGAATTACCTGTTTAAAACAAAGTTAAAAGGAGAAATATTTATTGTGGTTTGTGAAATACGATAGTAAACGTCACAAGCTGGGTGGAAATTCCCCAAACTGTACACCTTCCAAGACCATCCCCTCTGACATTTGCCATCCAGGAATGGAAGAGGAACGACTATGGTAAGAAAGTTACGAGACAACGTTCACTTGCCAGGGGCTGTTTCGGTCTCTCCCGCACACACGTTCATTTCTGGTTTCATTTTCCACAGACACAATTCTCACGTGAGGAAGGCAAGAGGGGCTTCTCAGCCGAGGGAACAAACCAGAGGGACGTCCAAGTCTTAAAGGACAAGGCGAGCCGAAGACGCACGCATGCACTCCGTGCTTTCGGGGGTTTTAGGAAGCGCCACGACCAAGCTGGTTTCTGATCTGGAGAAGAGGTGGGCGGAACTGGTACTTTATATGCACAGCACAAGGAGGCTGCAGCTTGCAGCTTCGTGGAAAAAGTGTTGGCTTGTTCTCGGGTGTTTTTCAGCTCGGAAAGTGCCCAGCAATGAAAGACCACCCTGCGTTTAGGCCTCTGTCATTTCCCAAGGCCATGCATATGGGAACACCAGGGAGGGAGGGAGGGTGGGAAGGAAAAGAGGCGGGGAAAGCACGTGTGTCCACACATATGGGCCCTTAATTCACACAATGCATGACAATAAAGTCCCATCTCCACACTGTGTGGGAGGACCGTAGCATCTTCAGTAGTAGATGGGCAGGAAAACATCTGTCTGAGCTGATCAACCTGACCAGACAGAAGCACAGACAAGCACTCCGAAAAGGCAGCACCTGTACAATGGACTTCAAAGGGGAAGAAGAACACTGTGCCTGGGTGAGTGGTGCCAAAGGCAATTCCCAAAGAAAAGAGAAACTTGCATATGAGCGACAGGAGAATCCCACAGGGAGTGAACGGGAGCCCCTAGCTTCAGAGGCTGCCTCGCTCTAAAACAAACCTCCTGATGGTCAATCTACTGACATTTCTACCTTTCTAAGGAATTTATTCCAGTGGGTCAAAATGGTGAGAAGGATTTTCAAAATTGTTTTCATCCATGAGTCCTTTGCTCAACTGTGGTTTCCTTTGCTGGTTGACAGCAGAAAGTCTTAAGCCCCTGCTTGGAGCCCCACTTCACCGGTTATTGGATATGGGCCTTTATAAGTGCTCATTTTCCCACTTACCTGTGATACTGGGTGGGAGGCCTTGAATAACCTAGATAAATGAACCCAAACAAATCCAAAAGCCCATTCTCTTTTACCTCCTTGCCCTCCAACATGCAAGCCTTTTCTTTGTAAGCAATGCCAAGTAACCAGAAAACAGATTGGGATTTCATCTTCACAGTCTTAGTTTCACTTCAGCTGCAAACCAGAACCAAGCAAGAGAAGGGAACACAAGTGGAAAGAAGAAAAGAATAAAGGGTGTGACTAATCCTCACAAATAGAAAAATAATCTCCTCACCATTTAATGCTGAGAACGACTGACAACCCAGCTCCAGTGATTTCCGATTCTTTGGGAACTATAAGATGAACCAAATGTTCGCTTCACTGTGCGTGGGTGTTTTCGGTGTGTGGTGAATTCACAGCCCTCGTGAGGCATACAGAATCCCCCGCCCCAAGAGAAAGAAAAGATGAATATGGACAGTAATCCACCGTAGGCACAAATCTGCGAGACTCCTATGTACATCTTGCCTTACAGGACAAGCCCATTTTTGGCTGGTGATCAAGAGAGATTTTACAGCTGTATTTATTACTCTGTGTCTAGCTTCAAAAACAGTGGTGCATCATAAGTAGCTCAGGTGTATACCTGGAATATACAGGAAACACAGAGAGAGACAGCCCAGCCGAGGAGGGGGTGGTGGGAGGTGGGTGGTGCCATTCTTGGTAAGTGTCTCTCTCTCTCTTTTTTTTATTTCACTTTTCACATCGGAAACGTGCTCTCCATATCCCATGCCCAACCAAAAAGGAAACTCTGAAACCTGCTCACAAGTTAGCGGGCGCATCTTTGGTCAATCTCTGGAAAATAATGATGTTCCATGTAGATCAAAATTCTGCATGCCCATTAACACAGAGACCAGTTTCGTAAATAATCCTGAAGATGCTCTTTAAAGCTTTAAAACATGTTACTGATTTTGGCCCTGCTGGTTCCAAAGCCTGGTATCAGAGATGCCTCTCGGAACAGCCTTACAAACTCTGACTTCCCCTCCTTTCAAAATGTGTACAAACTACAATAATCTCTCTTTTCCCTTTTATTTGGGGCCGTGATTAAGAAATGCAAATTAAAATACCAAACCACTGGATGTGACAAAAGACCCCAGCAACACCCACTTGTCAATAATAAGAAATTAAAGCATTACTCTACTGAGCACAGGGCTGACCTAATTTCCTACCATACAATTTAAATTTTCTCTCACCTTCTTTAGTTTCAAGTATTGTGCAAGGTTATAACTGCCTCAGAGCTGTTCCTGCTGTCAGTGCTGGAATAATCAGATTTATTGGAATTGCTTTTTTAGTTTCTTAAAAACAAACATTAAACAGTTATAAAAAGTAACAAATTTCTACTTTGGGGGGTGGCAGTTGCCTAATTAAAATAAGATTTCTTCTGCCACCACCATTACTGGGTACTGAAAATATTCCAAACAGTTGCCTTTTTAAAAAGTATCTTTCGACTACTTCCCAGGGAGGAAAGTAATCGCTACGCAGCAGTATAAAAAGGTATGGTCTCTTGCAATTTGCAGAGGATTAGAGTTTGCCTTCACATATAATCTGGAACCCATTGATCCACACACACAAAATCATTTCCCTTTAATTTGGGGATCAGACTCTTTTTCTATAGGAACCTTGGCATTTGCATGCTGAATGTTGAACTTGGCTTGCACTGCTGGAATACCGGCAGGGTGGGAATCGGAAAACATATTTAAAAGTTTCTGCTACCGTGTAGGGGGTTGGTGGGGGGACGGGTGTCAATTTGGGCATCATAAATCCTATTCTAGTCCCCACTTCTTGTTCCCTGGGATATTTAACATTTTATTCTGTTTGGCTCAAGCCAGGCCAAAGATGACTGCCTCCGTGATTGTGCCAGCTGTTACTTGTCCTCCCTCTATTTGCTTTTTGGGCTTAAATCCCACCCACCCTCAACTTTGGCCAAAGCAATTTCACTTCAGGGTTGTGTCCAATCCAAGATCAAACAACAGTGTCTGAAACCAATTCGGTGGTGATCAAGGGTCAGAGACCTTTCACATAACCGTGTTTTTTCATTTGCTTCTCTAGCTTCTCCAAGAGCAACTGCTTCTGCAAAGAAGGGATGTGGCACAAGGAAATAAAAAACCCAGGCAAAAGAAAAAGGGTGATGGGGGGTGACCAGGAGAGGTGACAGGGATAACAAAAGCAGGCAGTCCAAGAGGAGCTTTCTGGCCAAGGAAGAATGTAGATTTCACTTAAAGACTTAGGATCGCTACGTAAATTGGATGCACTTTTTTTTTCATGATGTCAGGCATCTGAACCCTTTCAATTTCAGCTTCAAACTTAACTTCAAATTTAACGGAGATAAACTGTCCTGCCCTTTTCGTTGCCAAGATCAGATGTGGAATGACAAACTTCGGTTAAAGACGAGCACAGACACCTGGAGAAACCCGAGAAAAGGACACCCAGAAATGACTGCACACTCAACCCCAGAGGGCAAAACAAAAAACCACCATAACAAAACACTTGATCCTCCCTGTATGTCAAATCCTGGACTTCTGGGCTTTAATTGCTATTTCTCTGTTTCCTGATTTCTGCAAGTCGTGGGGGCATGGAACGAACACAGTAAAAAAGCCAACAAGGGGAATGTCGGTTGGAATCCTCGGAAGAAATCAGGCAGAAAGTTGACCTTTTGGCACTTGCAGTGCAATGAAAGGTAAAGCCTCCGCGCGCCCCTTCCCTCCGCGAGGTCGGCCGACAATTTAGGAACAGCCTGTCTGGCTCACGTCCACACAGCCCGGGAAAGAGCAAAAAGCTCTCGTGGCCCCAATCCCCGCGTGGAGAACGCGCTGTCCCCTCCGGGTAGGGCGAGAAATCAGCTTTTTCTCTCCAAGCCCATCCCAAAGCCAGAGAAATACCGGCAAGCCTGGCGCTGAGGGGCAAGCCCCGGGGGACGCACCTGCAGCCGCGCAGCAAGGACCCGCGGGGCAGGTTCCCCGACGCCGGGCCGCCCAGCGTCCCGCCGCTGCGCTTGTCCAAGTTTTGGCCGCCCGGGTTTGCCCCCCGCTCGTGCCACAAGTGCACGGACTGCGGCGATCCGAGGGGGCCGTGATGCACTTACCCTTTGAGCTGCTCCCTCATGGTTGCAAAGGTTGGGCGGTCGAAGGAAGGCGGGAGCGGAGGAGTGAGTTTTCCAGAGCCGCGGGGCTCCCGGAAAGTCGAGCGCCGCCGCCGCCCAGGCTCGCAGCTGAAAGCACTGCGGAGGAGCCAGCGCGGGCAGGCAGGCGGGCGGGGAGGGGGCGCTGCAGGCAGACGGGGCGGGGCCGGGCCGGGCTCCGCCCCCACCTAGCGACCTGGGAACCCGGGCTCCCAGAGACCTGGCAGCGGGGAATCGGCCTCGCCGAATGGAAAGGAAAAAGGAAAGACAGACAGAGGCAGAGATTTAAGGTAGTCCTAGGAACCTGAAAGCCCCACACCGCCCTGCTAGCACCGTCTTAAAACCTCCAGCCAAGACTACTTGTTGCCTAAATAAATGACCTAGGTGCAAATGACCTCATTGCAGATAATTAAGTGTGTGGGCTCAGAGTTTTCTTTTTCAGAGAATGAGAGAGAAAAATCACAGAGTTCTCCCCGCCCGGGCTTTCCCTCAATCCAAGATTGAAGTGGTAGGGCTGTAAGGACTTGAAACTCAGGTTATGCCCATCCTGAGCTAAATGAGCTTCTTAGGAAGCATTTGTATTTGTGAAACAGCTGTGGGTCTCAAAGTGGTGGAGGGCAGTATCAGCATCACCTGCGAACTTTTGATGACTAACAATGCTGGGGCCTCAGCCAAGACCTACTGAATCAGTAAGAGCAGACTGAAGTTTGAGAACCACTGGTTATAGGCTCTAAAGAAAACACCACGACCACCACCACCAGGGGTGTGGCATGGTTTGGTCTTTTGGTATTATTTTCGAGAAATCTAAAAAGGAAGCCATTTCCAATGGAACATTTTATCAGAAAAGTGGCAGGGGACAACTCAAATACTGCTAATCCTAGAGTTTGCCATGTGATGATGCAGGTTAACTATGCAAAATTATTTCAAGCGAGGAAATATTCTGAAAAGAAGAAAGCCTTCATTAGCAAAGTGAGTTTTTGCAACCTTCACATAGTATTTTCCATCAGAGACCCCAGAGTATTTTAAGATAAAGTCCCTTTGTGGTTTCATTGTCCCTCTTTGCCCATTTATTTTGTGGGCCTGCTTTTCTTTTTATCTTCTTTCAACTATTTGCCTTTCACTCTCTCTTCTGGTCCATTCCTTCCACTTCTGTTTACAGTTGAAAACATGTCCCCCTTTTTCTTTTTTAAATATCCTCTTTTTTGCTCACCATTTCCCCATCCCCACCCCCGTAGAACGTTGTAGAACGTTTGAGCTAAAAGGACTGAGGACATCAATCTCCCTTTACTGTCTGCTACAGCATGACAAAAGAGCCAAAAAAATAAAGTACATGAACAAAAGGAAAAGGGGGTGCCAGTTTTCTTCATTCCCTTTGACAAACCAAATAAAAATGTAAACGTTATCACTATAAAGCCTTGTGCATGTAGGTAGGATTGGTTTGCTATTTTAAAGCAAATAAAGCGCTTCTGCTGGCATTTGGCCTCATAAATTGAGACTTACTAATGCTGTCTTTTAGCAATTTTGAGCCAGTGACTGGTGGAGGCAGCTTCTATTATGGTCTGAGGGGGGCACACTAGGATTCCCTTTGGGTGAGGCTGTCCCTGGGTGGAACTGCAGATTCTAGGTCTACCTCTATCTTGGTGGGGGAAGAAGGATTAGCATTCTGTGATGAGAAAGTTGTGGCCTTTGCTATTAATCAGTGACCAATCCCTGTGTCAATGTGGCAAATCACTTCAATACTGTTTATGTTTATTTCAGTGAAAAGACACAAACCCCACAGCATGGACATTTGTACACATCAGAAATCAATCAGTTAAAGGTTTGCAACACCTGTGCTTTGTCATGCTTCTCCTTTCTCCTTATTTTTGTTCTATCTGTTTGTTTTACACTCTGAAATTACCCACTGAAGATTCAGGCCTGATAGGTTTCTCTAAAATATAAACACTCAAGTCTTTTTTTCTCACTGCTCACTGGGGAAACTACTAGGAACCATTCATTGGACAATGAAAAGGAATGGAAAATAAGAAATCACTATTCCAATTTTTTTCTCTTAAATTTGACAGATGGCAATCCTCAAAAATACATCTTTAAGTTCTTTTTTAGACTGGAGTTATGGGCACTTGAAGACTTGTTCCCAACTCTTGTGTTATTTTAGAAATTAAATACTCCAAGAATTATTAAGAAATGACATGGGCATCACAGTAACTGTTTTGTTGTCAGTTTCAGTTAAATGATGAATTTAACTGAATGAGGAAAAGGCATTAAGAGAAGGTAATTTATCAATCTTCATTTCATATATAAATTCTATAATGATGCTATGTATGACAATACGTTGTTTATAGTAGCTGTCATTACTGTTTTGGCCTGAGTCAGAGACATGAAAGGAACATGGGGGCTCTGCCACCAGAAAGGACAAATTGCAATTCTGACCCCAGAATTTACTATGAGCTATACCCATGCTCACACTGTGGCGAGAATGTGACAGTGCAAGGACTGGACCAGGGAGTTTTGCTCCAAGGCCTATGCCACTCTACCATGCTGCCATGGGGAGATGTGGCCTCCTTTATTGTAGGGGAAGATCTGTATTTTTTTTTTCTTCTGTGCTCCTGAGCAATCTCACTGCTGTCTGACAGCAGAGGGGGGTAGGTTTGCTACAAAGAGGGTTAAGGAAGGAATGAGATAGAATAAAGTCTAAATTCCTCCATACCCAAAACTCCAGTCCTTAAACCCTGTAAAAATGTTGCTTAGAAAAACGCAGACCTCTCTGATGGAAGGGACTGTGCTAGATATCCCCTCAGTCCCCCCCTCTAGCTCTATTCTTTGCCCTTCTCCACTCTGCTCTGCGCCCCAGGAAGCTGGGCCTCTGGGGATGTCATCAGTCAGGCTCTTGGGTGCCCTTTGGCTTCCTTTTGCCTTCAGCCAACGGGGAGGCCAGGAGGGAAAGCCTACATGGGAGATAAAGTGCAGGCGGAGGGAGACATTTGCATTTTATTCCTCAAGCTCCCTCCTGTTGGCCTTGGACCTGGCAGTGGCTAAGTTCCTTTATCCAGGGCCACCAACTGGGCTGGCATTTCTACAGCAACAGCATTTTCCAGGTTCTCCCTTTGCTCTTGTTCTTCCCAGACACTGCTCAGGTTTTTGTAAATAGCCTTTTCTTTACATTCTTTTCAAGTACCACTTTTGCATGCACCATGTATTTCTTCCAGGCTCCTGACCAAACAGGGACCCATCCAGTCAAAGCCACCCTCTGGGTCACTAAATTGGATGCTGAATGGGGATCTCCGAAAGAGGAATACGTTAACTCCACCTGTTGGAGCTGAAAAGAAGACTGCGTTCATTCATTCAACAGTTCTTTCTGGAAGCCTCCTCAGTAGATGCAAAAGGAGCCTCTGGTCGGTTGGGGGTAAAGGCAAATCAACAATTACAAATGGTGGTAACAGCAGGTGTGAGGGTAAAGAGACCACAAACAGCTTTCTCCTTTCAAGAGCTTCAGTGGTCTGTTTGATCTTTGGGAGAGAAAGTCAAGAGATTCAGTAGGTGGGCAAATTGAGAATGATCCAGAGTTTGACCTGTGTCCCGAAAGGTCTGAATGTGAGCACGAGTGTGGTTCTGTCATATTTGCCTTTTACAAAAAGCACTAAGGAAATGGATGGGGGCTGGCTCAGAAGAGTCTAGAATTAGACCAGATACAAGGGGACTGCAGTATGAAGAGGATCTGAACAGTGGAAGTGGCACCCAGTGGAGAAATAATAAGGTTATATTATAGGAGTCATGACTGATTGGACAGACCGATGGAAGAAAGGGAAGACCTAGGATCCTGGGCCTCAAGCTTGGCCACCACCACATCTCACCACCCTGCAGTTCTGATCTAATCGGCCTTGGGCACTGAAAGTTTTAAGGGGATTCTCACAGGCAGCCGAGGTTGAGTCATTCTGCTGTCTGGTGAATCCCAAGCCTGGATGAGTAATATTCACCAAGCCAGGAATGTCAGGAGGAGGGGGGCAGGTTCAGGCAGAAGAGGGCCAGGGAGAGAGGATCAATTCACTCTTAAGCATGATGAGTTCAGGGTGGCCCTGTGATGTAAAAGGGAGTCCCACATCTGAGCCTGGAGCGTAGAGGGGAGATGTGTGGATTGGAGCCACTGGTTTGAAATGTCAGTGCTGGAAGGTCAGGGTTGTGGATGAGGTCAAGGGCAGAGGCCACGCTGCTCGATGTTCCACAAACACATGCTTTTCCTTTTAGGCTGCTTGAGGGTCAGAGTTAGCCAGGTTTTACCAATACAAAATGAGGAGCAGAATGGGAAAGGAGAAAGAGAGAGAATGGTTTGCGCTGGGCACTTGCCTGGGGATGGCCCTGAGGGACTTCACCACCCCCCAGGGGCCAGCTTCCTCTCAATCCAGGAGTCTCCACCTGAACTGCCTAGCCTTCCCTAGCCCATCTTAAGTTTAACCCGCATCATTTTCTAAAAATCATTTGGAATGTAGGTACTACCTCAGTTAAGCATAATAGGTATTTTACAGTAAAATTTCACCATCTACGTATTTAGCAAACCAGTAAGTATTCCATGTTTCTCTGCGCAAAGTACAAGTATGAGCTGTGAACACTGAATGGGACATCCAATAAATGCTCACAATGATGGTGAGTCACTGCTGGTTAGGGCAAATACCATCGTGCACTAATTAAAATATGTGGAGCAGTCTCTTTAGATCCATCTGAAACCAGCATCTTCTGGATGTAAAAATCTCCAGTCAGTTCACATTAACTAGTAAATGAAGAGGCCTCTACATTCAGACACAGAGTACTTCAGACACACAAAAGCCTATTTTTCCAGGCCCTTCCCCTGCAGGGAGACAGAGGAAGCCAGGCTGAGGAAAGTTCTTGGAGCCAGCTGCCATCCAAACCAGAGATTTCACCAAATAGGTTCCAAATCGAGTTGCACTCAGATTCCCTCTCACGTGGTTTGCTTCTAATAAGATTTTTCAAAGCTTCCCAGAGCCACCTCTATCACACCGAACATCTGAAAAGATGTGAAGTTTAGCATCTTCACTGAACTAAAGCCACACTTCATTAACCTTACGGGCCAGCGGTTGCTTCCCGGGAAAGAATTCCGGTACCTATTAGCCTGCCAGCTATAGCCTACCCCAGGTAAAGCAAACAGACGGCCTCCTGCTAAAAATGGGCAACCAGTTAAGGTGGTTCCAGCAGACCTAGGACAGCATTCCCGGTCTACCTTAACAAGCTCTCAAAGCTGGAACTATCTGTCTGCCTTTCCCAAACAATTGTGCCAAATAACAGGAATTTCAAAACTAGGCAGAAATTCTGACACTCTGCATAATCTCCCTTCCTCTTCAGCTACAAATAAGGCTTTGTATTCGATTAGACTCACAGCAGGTGAAAACCCCAATTAGTGAATTCTACCTTCCTCCCACACACACCAGTTAAAAAAAAATTAAAAAAAAATAATAAGGCAAGGCTCAGTCTTTTCCCTGATCACAAGTAAATTAACCCTTGGATCTACCCAATCAAGCCCTTTAAAACATAAAGAATTTTCACAAGAAAATGGGGGGATGCTGAAAGTTCTGTCCTTCTTGACTTCATAATGGGGCTTACAGAAAATTCTGTTTTGCTAGATGTTATTGTTTTCTTCAAATCCATAAATACTTCGATTTTCCAATCTAGAAATTACAGTTTTTCTTTATACGTGAAGACTCACGAAGCCAATATTACCTAAAGAATGATTAATGGACAGTCTGCTGCAAGAGAGAATGATTTTTAAGTTATGTTCTTATTTTGGTATATTTGAGATGAGAGAAAATATTAAATTTTAGTTTTCACAGTATGCTTTGGCCTTAGGAAGTACACAAAGTCTATATTTCATACTTTGTAAATATTTATTTGTCAAAGGAAATTCATAATTGGACAAGGATACAGGTTTGGTTTGAACATTCTAAAAAAAAAAAGCAAGACAGCTTTAGTTCTTAGAGTGATTTACTTACACTTTGTCAATTGCTTCTCTGGAAATAATTCACAACCCAGTTTTATTTATGAGGATATGATTAAAAAAGAGCAGCTTTGTCTCTTTTAATTGTTTCAGTCCTGTCACTTTTCTTGAAACAAGTCGTAGGACTTACTATCCACAAGAAAACACTGAACATATATCAAATAGCAAGTAGCTTTTAGAAGTAGTCATTTGTTACTGTCAGAGGTTCATTTCATTTTGAGGCTTTTTAATTAAAATGCAAAATTCTACATACATGCCTGCCTAAATTACCCATTCTGAAACACTCGAATTTCATTAAAAAATGCTAAATGCTAATGTAACCATTTTTAATACTTATGACTTGGTTCTGAAGATGGGGGGGTAAACAAAGGAATTACCAGTCAATTAAGCAAACAAAGAAGTCATCCTAAGTTGAAACAGGTAAGGAAAATTTAATATTCAAATGATACCAAATGAAGATACCAGAGAGTTCCCCCCACTTTGAGATGAATATCTATCAGAATCAAAAGCAGCTTTTTAATCTTCAGCAAGCATATTCTGGCAGAGGCACGAAGCCAGCAAGGCAAAGCTCTGGACCAATTCTGCCCCTTAGAGGCCAGTCCCTTAACCCATCTGGAGCTCTGTTGACTCATCTGTAAAATTCAGCTACTACTGCATAGAACCATCGTGTGGGTCAAACGACATAAGGTCTAGGAAAGCTATCTGAAGGCTGGGGGATGTGATGTTAATACAAAGTAGCCTGTTGTGCAGTTACAGTTCCTTAAAAGAAAACCCAGTATGTCCAGGAATACTGTTGGGAACACAGCACAAGAAAAATTCAGCCTAGAGAGTCACTTGCCATTTTTAGACTGCTGTATGAGGGGAAATGAGCAGGCTCAGAGTTTGTCTTGCCTTTACAGCAATTTGCAAAAGGAACCTTTCCTTCTTCTGTTTTGTACGTCTAAGAAGAAAGAAGTGGGTAAACTAAAGTAAGATTTTTTTTTTGCAAGATAAATCAGTAACCACAAGCCTGAGATAGAAGTAAAATTTACACCCTTTCACTATCCTTCTTGGGGGCTGAGGTGAAAATATCCACATGTCACACATGTTAAAAGGTGTATTCACGTTCATACTGTCAGAGAGCAGCGCCCTGGAGTAGTGAGAAAATGAGTGAATATTGGTTTTGCCAGGGACAGTGGGAGAGAACGATCCCCTCTACCCTGAGGGAGAATTCCTCTTGGTGGCAGGCCTTCAACAGCCAGGATGTGATCAGAACTCCCCACAGACAGACACACAGACATGAAGGGACAGGAATTCGTAAAGGGGGAAATGGAGGTTAAAACCAATTTAACCACTTAATGATTTACCAAAGGCTGAAGCTTGTACTCCAGCTCTGGTTTATTTTTGTCAAAGCTCTTTTTTTTTGAGATAAAAGGAAAATATGAATGCAAGGAATTTTATTCACATATCTCCAAGAATATTTTTTCATGTGCTATACCCAGAATAAGTTTCTTGTGCATATTACCCTAATTCATTTCTTTAGATGACTGTGATCATGATGTATTTATTGGACACTTACATGTGTCTTTCCCTATCAGTTAAACTCTTTTCACTGTTCTTTACTATTTGTAAAGCCTAGAAAAATGTTTGGAGGATTGGCTGGGAAATAGTTTAAAATTTCAGCATTGTAACCAGATTACAATTATAATTACAACCAGGACCACCCAAATATGGTGTAGACTTTAAGGAGCTTAGAATCTAGTGAGAGGGGATGGAGATAGAACATATAGAAACAGACCTAAAAAAGGAAGCAAAAGGGAAGAGTGGTTTAGCCTACTGGGTTTAAGGAACACACATGCCAATGAAGAGTTAACTAGGCCTAAATCACCAGGTTTCATGCATGGTTTTGTTAGTATATGAAGAACAGAAGCAAGTTTCTTAAACTGACTCTGTGAGCTAATCTCTCATATTAATAATTTACTGAAGCACAGATTTTTAAATGTTAACATACTGCTGTGTTATCAAATCAGATTATCTTTTTTGGGGGGATTCAAGAAAGAATTGGGCCAATATTGGCTTTTGTATCTCAGGAAGGTTAATATTTAGAAAATACTACTGTCCCAGGGCGCCTGGGTGGCTCAGCTGGTTAAGGGTCTGACTTCTGCTCAGGTCTTGATCTCCCACTTCCTGCTCAGCAGGAGTCTGAAGATTCTCTCTGTTCCTCTCGTTCTGCCCCTCCCTCGGTTCATGCTCGCACTCTCTAATAAATCTTAAAAGAAAATACTACTGTCCCTACTTGAATATCAAATCACATTCTTTTTTTTTTAAAGATTTTATTTATTTATTTGACAGACAGAGATCACAAGTAGGCAGAGAGGCAGAGAGAGAGGAGGAAGCAGGCTGTCCGCAGAGCAGAGAGCCCGATATGGGGCTCAATCCCACGACCCTGGGATCATGACCTGAGCCGAAGGCAGCGGCTTTAACCCACTGAGCCATCCAGGCGCCCCTCAAATCACATTCTTAAGTTACTATCAATATTCTAGTGTGCGAATCTACATCCTCACAGGTTGATTTGTTCTCATCCCTTAGAAGCCTTTCCTCCTATGATAGAGAGACAAGAAAGAAATTGGCATTACCCGTACTTGTGAAGACTTTTCTTTCTAAAGAGAATTGAATTTGGAGTGGGGATAAACAAGCATGGAGAAGAAGGTATGGAGCAGAATGGAAATGTATGTCAAGGAGACCACTACAATAGTCCAGTTAAGACCACTACAATAGTCCAAAGTGGCTGAAGGGGAGTGGGAGATACAGGCTGCCTGTTATGGAATGAAGAAGTCACAGGGAAAAAAAAAAGTTCAGCAGAGGGAATAGAATCCATGGTATTCTAACAGCATTGTCTGGTGACAGGTGAGAGCTACACTTACTTGTAAGCACAGCCTAACGTATACACTTGTCCAATTGCAATGTTGAACACCTGAAGCTCATGTAACATTGTGTGTCAACTCTACTTCATTAAAAAAGAAAAGCAGATCCTTTGGGGGGGGGTATAAGTATCTTTGAAAAAGAAAAGAAAAAGGCAGAGAGAGAGGATGAAATCCTGAATTAAGAAAGTAGCATTGGGAATTGGTGCGGAGGCTGAACTCAGGACAGGTTACAGGATACAATCAATTCTACTTTTCAACCAATCAGATTTCAACCAACCCTTTCTGGAGGAAAGGGAAGACTCTAGGATTTTTGATAATGGTGCCACTACCTGAAGATTCATGTCTGTGTATATACTATGTATGTATTTATACCTCATATTGTACCATAGGGCAATTTAGAAGGATGAATAAATTTCAAAAACAAATAGATAAAGTCAGGATGAAGAGAATGTAAATAGAATAAAGCATTAAGAAGGGAGGAAAAGTCAGAACACTGATTTGAAGATCATCGGGCTTGATATAGTTAGTAAAATTTAGCTACATACAAGGCTTGGGGAAGACGTGGAGCAACTGGAACTCACCTGCTTTGCTGATGGGAATATACACTGGTCCAACCACACTGGAAAACTGGCCTAATGCATACACACTGAGCACATGCATACCAAATGACCCCGAAATGCTACTCCTTAATGTATTTCCAAAAGGAACATATACACAGATTCACTGAATGACACAGTTTAGAATGTTTCTAACATCATTCTTTGTATCAAGTGTCAATCAGCAATAGAATATATAAATCATAGCATATTCACACAACTTCATCCAACACTACAGATGAATGTGAGTTTTAAGAAGCGAGACACAAGAGAGTACATGCTGTATGATTCCATTTACATGAAGTACCAGAACAGGCCAGATTAATTTATGGTGTTCACATTCAAGAGAGTGATTACCCTTGGAGGGTGGGTAATGATTGGAAGTGGGCAGGTGTGGCCTAGGGGATTTCTGGGGCTGGGAATGTTCTGTTTCTTGATCTGGATGCTAGTTACAGAGGTGTGTTTAGACTGTGAAAATGCACTGTATTGTCTACTTCAGATTAAACCTTTTTCTATATTCCCAGGTGCCCCAAGAGAAAAGATTCTTATGATAGAACACTTTAGACAGGGTCTAGCTATAGGGATACGAAGCATAGGTAAAGTCAAAATAACAACACCTTTGAGAATAAAATTCTCTTCAAAAGAATGACCAGCCAGGAGTTAGGGTTAGACAACTGACAGAATGGGAGAAGATATTTGCAAATGACATATCAGATAAAGGGCTAGTATCCAAAATCTATAAAGAGCTTAGCAAACTCAACACCCAAAGAGCAAATAATCCAATCAAGAAATGGGCAGAGGACATGAACAGACATTTCTGCAAAGAAGACATCCAGATGGCCAACAGACACATGAAAAAGTGCTCCACATCACTGGGCATCAGGGAAATACAAATCAAAACCACAATGAGATGCCACTTCACACCAGTCAGAATGGCTAAAATGAACAAGTCAGGAAATGACAGATGCTGGCGAGGATGTGGAAAAAGGGGAACCCTCCTACACTGTTGGTGGGAATGCAAGCTGGTGCAACCACTCTGGAAAACAGCATGGAGGTCCCTCAAAAAATTGAAAATAGAGCTACCTTATGACCTAGCAATTGCACTACTGGGTATTTACCCTAAAGATACAAACGTAATGATCCAAAGGGGCACGTGTACCCGAATGTTTATAGCAGCAATGTCCATAATAACCAAGTTATGGAAAGAACCTAGATGTCCATCAACAGATGAATGGATAAAGAAGGAGTGGTATATATATATACAATGGAATACTATGCAGCCATCAAAAGAAATGAAATCTTACCATTTGCGACGACATGGATGGAACTAGAGGGTATTATGCTTAGTGAAATAAGTCAATTGGAGAAAGACAACTATCATATGATCTCCCTGATATGAGGAAGTGGAGATGCAACGGGGGTGGGAGCTAAGGGGGTAGGAAAAGAATAAATGAAACAAGATGGGATTGGGAGGAAGACAAACCAAAAGAGACTCTTAATGTCATAAAACAAACTGAGGGGCGTGGGGGGGCGTGAGGGTTGGGAGAGGGTGGTGGGGTTACATTATATGTTTAAATAAAAAAAATAAATTTAATAAAAAAAAAGAATGACCAGCCAGGAGAATAACCAGAAAAGAAGTCATAATCCTTCTTCTGTCAGTATTTAATCACAGCAGCATTCACTGAGTATGCTGTAGTAATAAGTGATTAAGTATATTTCTCATTGGTATTTTTCATCTTTGAAAATCACCAGAGTATAGATACTTTATTTCTACCCTTGCCTATGAAACTATACATCAACATCCCAGTCCAGCATGATTACTCACAAAATAAGAATTATCAGAGCACATCTCATTTCACCTACACCTAAATTCACGCTGCAATAGAACTTGCTGGTAACTTTTCTCCAATGCCCTGCAATATACGGCAAAATGGCCCCAAATTCTGGCCCCTCGCTGGTAACTAGCTCTTGCCATGTGCCTTTGTACCTCCTCCCATCAGAAGCTGGAGTCTTTCTCTGCCCCGTTATCTGTGATGACCCTATGACATGACTTGCTTTGGCCAATAGATGATATCAAATGTGACACAAGCAGAAACCTGACAAGGGTCTTTGTGAAGAGGCCTGGGTTATCCTGTTGGATCATCAGACACAAAGACCTAATCGAATCTGTTCCTAAATGACAGCCTGTCAGCCATCAGACAAGCAAATCAGGCCACAAGAGCCCATCCAGCCACGAGCTGACCACAGATGCATGGGCAGGCCTAGCAAAGACCACTAGAATGGCCCAGTCCATCTTCTAAGAGTGATCTAAATAATCTGTGCTGTGTTAAGGGAGCTACAAACCGTGGCTCATAGGCCAAGTCTGGCCTATGGCCTGTTTTCACAGAGCCTCCCGCCCAAGTATGATATTTACAGTTTTAAAGAGTTGGACAAAAAAAAGAATATGCAACAGAGATCCTCTATGTACCACAAAGCCTCAAATACCTACTGTTCAGTCCTTTATAGAAGTGTTTGCTGCACCCTGGGTTAAGCCATTAATTTGGGGGGTGGTTGATTATACAGCAAAACAGAGCCGATACACAACTACTCCCAAGAAATAGCATGAGAAACTAAGACTTTCTCCCAGAACTCGGTTGATATCTGTTCAATTTATCCTAGTTGCTTGTTCACTAAGATAACACTTGATATGAATACAACAGACAAATAGACACATAACCCATAAGGTTATTTTTGTAGCATGCTTCTCAAAATTACAATTTCTAAGTCAAGGCAGAAGAACAAGTGTACAGTTTTTACCGGTTTTACTCATAACATCCCCATGCTAGAAGACAACCCAAATGTGTACCAGCAGGTAAACAGAAAAGCAAAATATGGTATTATTCAAATGACAGAAAGTACTCTTCCATTAAAAAGGAATGAACTTAACTATATGCTGGCTAACAGATAATTATAAAAAAATGCTACTTTATATAAACAAAACCAAAAAGGAATTAACTATCAATTTTCAACTACTGATACTCAAAATCATTATGCTTAGAGTAAGAAACCATATATGCAAAAATACCATGCCACTCCATTAATATAAAATTCTAGAAAATGCAAACTCATCCATAGGCACAGAGAGCTGATCAGCGGTTGCCAGGGGCCATGAGTAAAGGGAAAATGGTTGGCAAAGGGGCACAAGGTTGTTTTGGTGGGATCAGAATGTTTTGTACTTTGTAGCAGTGGTTTTATGGGTACACGTATATAAAAAAATCAGTGTACATCAATATTGTACACTTTAAATGGATGCAGTTTATTGTGTGTAAATGATCTTTAATAAAGTTGATTTAAAATTTTTTTGTAAAAGCAGTTGCCCTAAAATCACATTTAATGTTTGAAAATGTATACAAGTGGACAGAAAATGAGGTGCATTACACAGGGTGTTTATATAAATATAGGACAGATTCAGGTCATGCTGTCAGTCCCTTCTGATTAATTCTGAAAATATCAAAACATTAGATTATGAAGCAACCTTAAAGGTTAATGAATTAGATCCTCTCATCCAATACCGAATTGCCTTTAGGGGTGAAGCAGTCATTTCGGCCTTGAGTATCTACTGCATGGCGAGTTTACTGCTTTTTAAGGTGGTAGATTCTGTTTTTTGGTAGTTCAATTACAAAATTTTCTGTAATATTTACTTAGAGTTGGCCTTCTTATAACTCCCATATATATAGCTGAATCTATTCGCAGGGCAAAACAGGGCAAAATAAAACAAGGAAAAATAAACAAAAAACACAACAACACAACCAAAATGCAATAAAACACACTGCTTCTTGTCTTCCAAATATTTGAGGCCCTCTCAAATTACATTCTCCTTAATAGTACTTCTCTCTAAGCCAAATCTAAATACCTGCATTTACTTATATATTTTTTCTTATATAATATGGCCTATAGGCCCTTGGCTATCCTGGGGTATTTTGAGCAAAACGATCCATTCAAAATGTGATGGTCAGAATGGAGTAAGTGGGATACTTAGAGCCCCCTTTTTGTCCGTATAATGCCATCTATAACTGTTGTAGCATTTTAGTTTTGTAAATGCTACACTTTTTGTTCATACTGAACTCATGGATTGCTAGCAGACACAAGGGTTTTTAAACATAATCTTGTATTAAATAAGGTCTCTTTCCTCCTGTGGTTTTAAATTACTTGAGTCTAAATGTGAGATTTATGTCCTATTTAAATATGCCTTCATATTTCATATCCTATAAGAGCTGATTTTTCTAACTGATTGAAATCTATTAATATTTTGATGTATTTATGATATAAAGTACTTACGAATCCCATCAATTTCAAATTTATTAGTAAGTATAGTGACTATCTACAATCGTTCTCTCAACAAGTGAGTACCTACTGTGGATTCAGTTCTATTCAGTAGTAAACAGACCAAAATGAATCAAAATGGTTTCTATCTTCTTGGCTTAGACTACAGCAGGAGACCTATGTATAAACAAACAATCCACAACTCAGAGAAACGCTGGTGGAAAGCTGTGCTAGCAGAACAGAGCCTTTAAAGAAGGGTTCACAGAGGTAGTGATACCTGGGCAAAATTGGCCAGCTGAGGTCTTCAGGCAGAGGGCCAGGGTGATGAAAGAAGAGCTGATGGAAAAAGCAGCATCCTCGTGCAAAGGCTTCCATACCTCGGATACGGGGCAAGGACAGTAGGCAACTCTACTGGATGGTAATCCTCATCCATCAATTGACATTCTTTGAGTGTTTTTGTTTATCAGCATATTCAATCTATTATCCAGCCCACACTTCTTTCTCTTGTTCCCAAGACTGTCAAAAGAAAACTTGAAAAATATGGTATAAAATCCTAAGATATAGCATTGATAACAGTGTTCTCCTCTAACCTTCTGGTAGCCATAACAGAAATGGAACTGAGGTGAATTTGTCATGATAAGTTTTGAGGACATCATGCTAACTCCCAAGGAGTAGGTTTTTATGAATACTCCTTTTTCTTCTCTTCAAGTGTCGTTTTTGAGGATTGTAGTGCTCATCAACATCAGGCTGAACGGGTTGTAATTTTTTGGGGGGGAGTTGTAATTTTTTAAAAGATTTTATTTATTTGAGAGAGAGAGTGAAAGAGAGCATGGGGGGCAGAAGGAGAGGTAGAAGCAGGCTCCCTGCTGAGCAGGGAGCCCGATGCTGGGGGTGGGGGGAGGGGTGGGATGCAGGGCTCCATCCCAGGACCCTGGGATCATGACCTGAGATGAAGGCAGATGCTTAACCCACTGAGCCACCCAGGTGCCCCTGGTTTGTAATTTTTTAAAAATTTATCTTATTTTTTTTTTTAAGATTTTATTTATTTATTTGTTAGAGAGAGAGAGAGCACAGGCAGACAGAATGGCAGGCAGAGGGAGAAGCAGGCTCCCTGCGGAGCAAGGAGCCCGATGTGGGACTCGATCCCAGGACGCTGGGATCATGACCTGAGCCGAAGGCAGCCGCTTAACCAACTGAGCCACCCAGGCGTCCCAAAAATTTATCTTATTTTTTAAAGGTCAAAATAATGTTTTCTTTGTTCCCTGTATAACATCACCAATCCCCTTACCATGTTTTCTCCAAGTCTACCACCAGTAGCTCTTTCCATGGCAGCAGAAGTCAAGTTTTAATTGCTATTAGGTTATGAGAAAGCACTCCTACCAAGTGGAAAGGGGCTCTGCCCCCCAACAGAGGTTGGACACTAAAATCACACGACAACACTTCTAACAAATGAGATCTGGTCATGGCATTGATTTTAGTTTATTTTCTTTTAAGATTTCATTTTTAAGTAATCTCTACACTCATTGGGCTCAAACCTACAACCCCAAGATCAAGAGACACGTGCTCTACTCACTGAGCCAGCCAGGTGCCCCTTGATTTTTTTGTTTATTTATTTATTTACAACAAAAGTGTTATGAGTTGAGATTATCTCTAGGATAGTCTAGAAAAAAATCCTGTTCCCATTAAACTTGAGTGAAAGTTTGGTTAGACTATGGCATCTTAAAAGCCAGGGTACTCTCCTAAAAAGCAAGGGATCTGAAGGTTGCAGACTGTATTAATTTGTTCTTTACTTATCTGTGGCCCTAATGAATTTATGACCTTCAGTAAAGAAGTGGTTCTCTATTTCTGACTTCTAAGTCATAGTAGTTGCAGGGAAGGTGTTAAGAAGGTTAGAAGAGGGGACTGTTCTGTGGCTGTATTCAGTGAGCAACTTTCCACCAGCACATAGCTGACTGAGTTGGGACTGTTTGCACATATGTCTCCTGCTATAGCCTACGAATGCCGGGAAGATACCAACAATCAGAAACTACTCTGGTCTCTTTACTATGTAATATAACCAAACTCCGTGTTTCATAGCTTTTTGGTGGTCGTTTTTCCATTTGGTAAGGAAACGAGGGAACATACCTAGGTGTTCTAGTCATACAGCAAAAGTAACATGTATTTACTTTCCTAAAATTGCACTCAAATTTCCAGTTTGCATCACCCAGAAGCTTCATACACTTCGGTGGATTTTAACTACAGCTAAATGATTGGCATACATTTATATTTAATTTTAATCAAATGTAAAGACATGTATGCAAAACAAAGGCTTGGCTCAAAGCTCCCTTTACACATGAAATATGATTACTGAAATTTACAGTAGCTCATTCACTGGGGGTAAAGTTGTTGATGTACTTCTTCCCTCTACTTTTCTACCCTTTGGTGACATTGGTTGTATGTTAAGATTCTGAATGTTGTAAAGGAACACTTTATTGGAGCAGCATGTTTACCCACAGCAAAAGGAAATGTGTTACCTAGGACTAATAAAGTTGTTTATGAGTTACAATGAAGAGCAAATGCAAATGGAAAAAAAATTCCATTATTTATTAGCAGTAAACCCAGTATTTTTTCATAAAGCAGTTTTCACAGAAGCTTTACTTATGTTAGCTTTTCGTAAACCTTGCTGCAAAGTGTCAGTTCTTTCTAATACATAATCAAGGGAATTTTGTGCGGGGAAGAAAACTTCTCATCTTTGTAAAGGACAGTTAGAGGAGAGCTGGGAAAAACCAGAAAGCCTGTGCATGAGGATTAAGTGTGAACATAGGAATCCAGTGAATTCCAACCATTATTTTGAAAACATCCAGAAAAAGGGGCTTTTTTAGTCAAGTAGAGTCTGATTTCCAACTTTAGACTATTTTGAAATTTAATAATTACACTATTTTGAAAACAAAGGCAGATACACATAGTATCACCAAATAATTCTGAATTAAATTCATCCACTGGTCTTTTTTATTAAATTTCCTAACTTTTGGTATGACTCTATTGACATAGGTTTTTTAACTTTTCTAACCAGAAGACATTTTAGTAACCTTTAATAATAATGAAGTCAATCAAATTTTAGGTGAAATTTTTAATGAAAGAGCCAAGAGAGTCTGATTAGGTTGCACCTAAAATTTCGCTTTATACACAAAAATTTAAAAAAAAACAACAATTGAAATTTGGGGGAAAAATCCTTTGGAGAAATGAAAATGGTCATGTTTTCACAGAAGAGGTTTGGATTTATAGGTATCTTTTCAACCTGGCAAATATAAATCTAGGACATGATTTCAGACAATATAGTACCTGAAGTGTGAGAAAAGGCAAGAATATGTCCACCCCTACCTACCCAACTGAACTTTTTTTTTAAGATTTATTTGAGAGAGAGCAAGTGCATGCACACATGTGAGGGGGGGACAGCGGGGGATAGAGAGAGGGACAGGGGACACAAACTGTTGAGCACAGAGCCCAAGGTGGGGCTCAAAACCGGGACCCTCAGATCAGGACCTGAGCAGAAACCAAGAGTCCGATGCTCAACCAACAGAACCACCGGGTGCCCCTGATAACTGTTCTGACTTGGTCTACTTTAAACCTTAGCCTCCATTTATTCTCTGACATAAGAGTCATATTAAGAACCACAACATTAAAAAAAAAGAACCACAACATTATGCAGAGAATGATCAAACATGTGGGCTAACTTTCACAAAGAGCTTACCTAGAGAGGTAAAAAGAAAATGAAATATGAAGCAAGATCAAGAAAATACTGTTTTTGACCTCACGGAGGGAATGGGAGTGTTGTCAACAGACTTGTTAACACCTTCCTTCCCATCACTGTGGCTAAGTGGTGAGATGAACATGTTCACAGCAGGTGTGGTGGCAGGCCAACTGGGCACAGGCAATACCTCTGCTTCAACCCAGATAGTCTATTGACAGTTTCTACCAAGGGCCAGTCTCTGAGGGAAGAATAGAGACGGGAAGGAAAGTTGCTGAAGACAAAGACTCCTTGGTGATAGGATCTTGAGAAAGAAGAAAGAACCAACTTAAAGAGGCTCTGTGGAGCTCCAACACCTGGAATTTCAGCCTAGAAACTGAGTACATGGTGAGCAGGAGAAAGAACTCCATTGTCACTGTGATCATCATTCCTTTCCTATCACTGCTGTGCTGAATTGTCAGAAAGGAAACGTGAACTCCTTGTTCAAGAACTGCAATAACAAAGTGTTTCTGATTATTATGTTCTGTTCTTCCCACTCCAACTCCCCTTAAAGAGCATACGAACACCTCCTCTCTCTATATATGTATATGTGTCTCTGTATTCTTTTTTTTTTCTATCACTCTCCTTTTGTCCTTCTGATACCTCACTTTGGAACGGACTGGTGCTTTCCATCTCCAGTCACTTACCACATATTGTAGAGACCTTAAGTTTTAGATGTGAAACCATTTGGTCTGTCAATCTATGTAGTAAGCATCCTCGGCGTCTTTAAAATGCTATTCTGAAGGACCATCTGCAATACGAGTGATCATTAGATGACGATAAGCAGTACTGGGTCACAGATGGAGAAAGTAATAGTATTTGAGAGCCATTTTCATGTTAATGTTATAGATTACATATTAAAGACATGTGCCAGTAATGAAGCGAAAAACAAAGAGGGTGTCGGAGAACAGCAGTCATGCTATTGAAAGCAGTGATATAATAAGGAGAATGGCCCCAAGCCATCTGCTTTTCTTTATTTTTTTAAAGTTTTATTTATTTGAGAGAGAGAGCAGGAGCATATGAGCCGGAGGTGATGGGCAAAGGGGGAGAGGGAGAATCTCAAGCTGACTCCAAGCTGAACACAAGTAGGGGGTGGAGCACAGAGCCCAGTGGGGTGGGATGGGGGGGGTTCGATCCCATGACCCTGACATCATGACCTGAGCCGAAACCAAGAGTTGGATGCTCAACTAACAGAGCCACCCAGTCACCGCCTCCCACCCAGCCATCTGCTTTTTAAGCTTACCATATTTAGGCTGTTGGGACCATTCCATTGTCCCTGGAGGTGCTCTTCTGAGACAACAAGGAAGTAGGCAAAGCTAACAGGAGCTAAATAAAGTACTGTCAGTAATTTTTAAAGTTTATTATAAATTGTTTTTCCCCCCACAAACTACCAGAGCATACCAGGTGGATAACATAAACTTTTCCTCCAATTGGTGTTTTAACCTTGGTCTTTTAGGGTGCTTGATCTTCTGCTTATTCCCCAACCCCTCAATCACTTCCATTTTGAAGCTCTTTCCTAGTACATTAAAGACAGTTCTGTCACCTCGAGATATTAACTCTTTGTGTAAAAAGAAGCAAATTCTTAAACACGGAGATACTTGTGAGGTGAGTGAAAAGACAAACATTTCAGTTGGTTCTCTCTACCTTAGAAGTCTATTTCTGTGAGGAAACTAGATCTCCTCATATATCCCTATGTATGTAAAAACAACATAGCTATATTAACACAAAAGAATTTAACAAATGGAGAAACTTTTGGAAAATACCTCAGTCATCACCTTTCTAATTAAGGATCACCATATGCATTACAGAAAATAGGATACATGACTAGTTGAAGGCGGTTAACTTTCCACATCTGAGACTTTTAAAATGTTTTTTAGTCTTCACTTATGCACATCACAAGTCTGAAGACACCAGAAAAGAAGCATAAACTGTGGGGCTCAGGGTCTTACAATGAGGCTCTCGGGTACTGATTTTCACTAATGCTCTCCTCTGAAATGGTTTCTGTCTTTTGTGCTTCCAAAATTAAAACTTTATCCTTAGGTTTTGCAATTTGGATCTTGTAAGGAGAGGAGAGGGAAGGAAAAAAAAAAGTTTATGATTCAGGGGCGTAATAAACTCCAGCTGGCATATCATGAGCCTAGTTATGTCAAAATAAATAAATGATCAAAAATAGTCTTATTAAAAAACAAAATCATATTGGGACTTTGGAAAATAAATCTAGGTAAAACAAGTGAAATGAAAATATGAAGGCTATTAAAATTCAGAAACTGATTGATTATGTATTAGCCAGATCAAAGCCTCTGGGTGATAATGAGCCACTGAACAGGGATTACCACCTGTCCTGTTCAACTAGCAGCTGGACCTACCAAGAACAGCTGGACAAGAACACTTAGATAAAATTAGCCTTTAGAAGTATGAGCTAAGTTTTTTCACCTGCTTCTCAGTTCTGCATCTTTATCACTCATGCCAGAAGTAAAAAGCTTTTTATATTTTGATGCTGTTTTTGCCTTGGGGAAAATGCAGCTTTGAACACCAACATTCCCAGTACTACCAAGTAACAGAAGCTTGTCTCCTAGGCCTGATAAGCTAAGATGTCAGATGCACTTAGGTTTTCCTGCCACTGGCTCATCCTGTGCTCAATTTGAGCCACTGTTAATTCTTTCAAAAGCAGGTAGAAGCATAAATCTTCAACAAAACACAATTAGAAGTCACTTACCCTACACTCTTACTCAGAGATCACCATTTCATTGGAACCTATTCAAAATAACAAGAGATATGCACACATGGAAAGTTGATCAAATATTTTCTTTAAAAAATTTTATTTATTTATTTGAGAGAGAGAGAGAGAGAGAGCACAAGCAGGCAGAGCAGCAGACAGAGGGAGAGGGAGAAATAGATCCCCGCTGAGCAGAGAGCCTGATGCGGGGCTGGATCCCAGGATCCTGGGATCATGACCTGAGCCAAAGGCAGGCGCTTAACTGACTGAGCCACCCAGGAGCCCCTGATCAAATAATTTTGATTCAAGGTGGTCAATTACAAAATTAGGCACGGGATGATCTTTATTTGGTGCTCTAAGTTGTTTTAATGTCCGCATTGTTTTGAGAGTTATTATAAACTAAGTGAATGGGCAAATCAAAAATAATCTCCTACCTCGCTGCTCCAGTCTGGTCCAGAGACCAGCTGCGGCATCACCCGAGGGACTGTTAGAAATGCAGGATCTTGGGTCTCACTCCACAATGACTGAGTCAGAATCTAAATTGCAACAAGATTCTCAGGTGATTCATATGCACATTAAAATTCCAGCAGCAGTGTTTCTCTGTGTTTAATTGGAACTTCTTTTTCTTTGTTCTGTTTGTATTGGAATTCTTTTACTGGGATATGACATTTTAGCACAAACCAGAGCCGAGGAAATAGGGGAATCCAAACAACAAAGACATAGGGTATGCTTACTGTGTACAAGTGTAGCCCACACAGACTGAACATAAAGAGAAGGTTCAATGTCCGCATGCTGGATGGGGCCTCTTGATGTGAGGACATCTGTACATCTACAGAATGGAATAGCCCTATTTGTTTTCATTAGCCTCTAATCTGAAAGTTTCTCTATCTACGAAAAGGAACGAACAGAATCCTTCTACTGCCCAATGTAAGGTAGAACCCAGAAGAAGGGAAAGGAGGGAAGGAGAAGAGGGAGGAGGAAAGAGAGAGGGAGGAGAGGCCAGTAGAGAAACACAGAAGAGAGAGAAAACATTCTAGGTGGCAAATAACCGGCAGCAGACGCTTTGTATAACATATTGGAAGCAGCATGTTTAGCAGGTTGATGGGGAATCCCTATTTCAAACGTGCACTTGGAGCACATATAGACAGAGATCAAGAATTCTTGTCAATCAGTATTAAAAGGTCTGAGAGAAGAAAGCACCATATGTGACTCAAGATTGGAATAATGCACAATGAAGAAAATCAATAAAAAGGGGGTGGTGTGGGGGAAAATGTGTAATCTATAGCAGGACTGGGATAAAATCTCTTTTTCTGATTTGTCTAGTTCCTATGAAAGAGGAACTGAAAGCTAATATCAGAATGCCCTGGTATGCGTTTAGGCATAGGGAAATTTGTTTATTTGATTTTTTTAGTGATATGCCTTTGTATTAGTCAGGCTTCAGTTAAGTATACAGCAAATGGAAAAATCATTCTCATTTATATAGCACGAGTTCAGTCATTCTCAGGGAGTCTCTTCTGATGTTTTGAAATCTCCAGTTAAAGGCTTCTTTAAATAGTCCAACCAAAAACACTGATGGATTCCTTCCAATAGATAAATCTCTGAATGACAGTCTTCAAAATGATAGCCAGTGTCAAGATTCTCATGTTCAAAAAAGACAGAACACTAAGTGGTCTCCCAAGCCAACTGAATGAATGTGCCAACTTTAGCCTTGACAGAAAGGAGCAGAAAGGACTGTCTCAGGGCAGCTGGGAGAAGGGTAGAAGTAGAAGGAAACAAAGGAAGGAGAAGAGAAGGATTTAAGAGGGAAAGAGACTGTAAGATGTGTAATGGTTGGAACCTGGACACAACCTGGGGAACAGAAGGTTTAAAAGAACACAAGAGTGTGTTTGTTTCTCTCAAAATAGAAAATTCCATACAACTTACGGAAGAACTTTTCCAGTTTAGTCTGTATTATCTACTTAGGGCAGGTAGGCCAACTGGTATCTTCAATCTTATTCAAAGGCCTGAAACCTAGGTGCATCCAGGAAAAAGCGAGCCCTTCCCTTTACTACCTGCAAGATAAAGCTGGTCAATTGTTGAGTGAATTTTACGTCAGTCAAAGGAAGTAATGTGGGTAGGTTGCCAACAATTTATCAGATAACCAAGTACAATCCCATTAAGATAACAGTAATACTCTTGAATTGAAGACTTACAGAGCTATACAGAGGTGGCTTTTGTTTGGAAAGGACAAAGGAACTGAATAATGTTGGCAGTTCTCTGCCACTGAGACTTAAGACAAACCAAGGCATTTTGTATGTGCTTTGCCCATTTTATGAGAAATAACACGTGATTTTATTACATAGAATCCATTTCAAAATGCTAGGAATAACTGACAGCTGCCAACTTTAGAACAAAGATTCCTACTGGAAGAATCAAATCTGTGCTGTTCTTATTTATTCATTTACTCTAAGATCTAAACCGAATAAATAGAAAATTCCCACATCTTATTTTTAGGCCTTGGGGATGCAGAACTAGTATTAACATTCTTTACCAACTTTCTTTCTCTTATTAAAGAAATATAAAATCGGAAAATGTTAACACTCTGACACACAACTGTAGTTTTTAAATGTTTACTGTAATTGACAAGACAGACACAGTTGTGTTTATGTGGTTGTTGTGATCATATTAAATGGAGCATAAATTCTAATTTTTATTAGTTCCATATCAAATTTAAAAAGTGAATAGAACCTTTCAGGTTATGTTTCACTTCCTAATTTGCCTAATAGACACTTGAAAAAAAAGGGAAAGTGGAAAACACGCACAAGTTTGTAGACAAGGCCTGGGTCCCCACGACTGTCTTACCCATGCTTGTGGAGTGTCTCACACAGAACAAGAGCAAAGAGTACCCAGACTTAAGCTACAAACTGCTGGATTCAACCGAGACCCTAACACTGCGTGATGTTCAAAAAAACAAAGCACTCCTACTGTCTGAATACTTGTCTCCTTGAAATACTTAACTGTTGAACTCTTAGTCCCTGAAAGTGATGGCATTGGGAGGTGGGGCCTCTGGGAGGTGATTAGTCATGAGGGTGGGGCTCTCATGACTGGAATTAGTGTTCTTCCCAGAGAGAGGTCCCACAGAGCGCCCTGGCCCCTTCCTTCCCAGGAAGACGCTACTGGGAAACTGTGACCGGAAGGGAGGCCTCATCCACCCCGCTGGCGCCTCCATCACGGGCTTCCAACCTCCAGACCCGTGAGCAATACTTTCTGTGTTTTGGTAGCTACCCAGTCTGTGGTATTTTGTTCTAAACAGACTAAGATAATCACATAATCTCTTAAGCATCAGTGCTATCGTCTGTAAAATGGGAACAATGCAACCTTTCGGTGCTCTTCTAAGATGAAATGAGATGGGGTGTGTGTGTGTGTGTGTGTGTGTGTGTGTGTGTGTGTGTAATGTAGTTTATAAACTAGAAAAAATCAAATAAACGATTGTTTTATTTTTACATTTGTGAATTTTATAAAAAGATTACCTAACTCTATATATCAGATACAGTCACTTAGATGATTATTTTATTGTTATTTTAACATTTTGTATTATTTTATTATTGTTCTTTCATTCCAATTTCTTAAATCTTCCCTAGACGTGGAGATAAATAGGTAATGTCTTTCATAATGGTCATAGTAATGAGATAACACTTAATCCTCAAAATAGCTCAAAAATTACTTTAAGCACATATTAATTATCCAAACAACACGAACTGTTTTATGTCAAATTTAGTTTGAAAATGAATCGAGGGTTCCTGGCTGGCTCAGCAGGTGGAGAGTGCAACTCTTGATCTCAGGGTCATGAGTTTGAGTCCCAGAACTGGTGTAGAGCTACTTAAAAATAAAATCTTGCAAAAAAAAATGGCTTGATTGTTCAAAGTTCTTGTATTTTTAGTGTGCTATTTTATACTTAAAATTACAGACTACAAGGACAGTTGACTTTTTGTATCTGTGTGGTCCCCACCTGCCTGTTAAACCTTTGAGTGAGAACAGCTTAATTCCAATCAGTCCTTTGACAAGTCCAAAAGGTACTGAATTTCTCATCAAAATAAGATTTGGGGGAAAACCAATGCAAAACCATGAGAACAAACAAAAATATCCTAACTGTTCAGGGGCTTGGGTGTTTTAAAATCTAAACTTTTAAAAAATAAGGTATCATTTATCAGTAAATGACAAGCTTTTATATTTGTGTGAATTAAATAAGTAAAGCCAAATATAAATAAACTTTATTATTTAAAAACTGAATTGTATGTGTGCTATTATGCTTTTTGTTAGTTTGGAGTAAAAGGTGCAAACCAGAAATCTTCTGGCTAAATTTGGCATGCACACATGTTTTGTTTAGCCCACATAGTTATTCTTTTTAATTTGAATTATTCAACATTTAAACATTCAGAGGTTTTTTTTTTTTCTGAGTTATCTACATTTTTCATTTCTCATTTAAAGGAATGATTCAGCCATATTTGGCTCAGTTTCTTACCTGGTAATAATTGGCTGGAGCTGCCAGCCACTGCTCTGTAAAGGGGTTATGTCCTCTGTAGCGCCCCCCCCCCCAGGTTCTGACTGGCTTCCTGCTGGGCCAGCCTTGCTCATTTACATTAGTAGGCTAGCTTCCACTGGCATTGAAATTGGCAATCTCAAATTTTTTTAAAACTTTTTAAAAAATATTTTATTTATTTATTTGAGAGAGAGGTAGTGACAGCATGAGTGAGGAGAAGGTCAGAGGGAGAAGCTGACTCCCCGTGGAGCTGGGAGCCCAATGCGGGACTCAATCCTGGGACTCCAGGATCATGACCTGAGCCGAAGGCAGTCACTCAACCAACTGAGCCACCCAGGCAGGCACCTGGCAACCTCTAATTTAAACCAGCAAGGCCTGACCACAGCAATGTGAATACCTCAGTGTGTTTTAAGTTAGCTAACACTGATATATGAAGAAATAGAAAACTGAAAGAGTGCTACAGTATTTAAGGAATCAACTCTAATTATAAAGTTTCCCTCAAGGAAAAGTCCAGGACCAAATCACATCCCTGGCAGAAATACCTATCTTACCTGAACCCTTCCAGAGACCAGAAACCATACTTTACTTTTATTGACCAGAATCATCCTGATATCAAAGCTTGACTGGAACTACAGACCAACATCACTAGATGGATGCAGTAATCCTAAACAAAAATCAAAGTTTCACATCTTACATCACATACAAGTTGGGATGATTTCAGAAATGGAAGCGGTGCTGAGCCAATGGGATAGCCACATTGTTAAAAATGAAACTAAATCCCTATCTCGTAAGTGACACACATGCAAAAATCAATTCCAGATAGACTGTACATCTATAATACAATATAATATATAAATATATTGTGTATAATATATTTATACATATGTATATATTAATATATAATGTATAAAATATAATAAAATATAAATTATATATATATATAATATAATAAAAGTTTTTAGGGGTACCTGGGTGGCTCAGTTGGTTAAGCGTCTGTTTCTTCATCTCAGCTCAGGTCTTGACCTCAGGGTCGTGAGTTCAAGCCCCACAGTGGGCTCCACACTGGGTGTGGAGCCTATTTAAAAAATAAAGTTTTTGTAAGACAATGTTAGAGAAAATATTTATGATCTTGGGTTGGGCAAAGAGGACACTGAAAGAATTAACTAAAGAGAAAAGTTATATATTGGACTACATTAGAATTTAGAACTTCATTCTATCAAATACTCAATAATTGAGTTAAAAAGCAAGCTACATAATGGGAGAAGATATTTGCAGCACATATAGTTGACAAAGCATTGTGATCCAGAGCACATAAAGAACTAGAAATCAATAAGAAAAAGAGGGGCAAAATTAAAAAATAGGCAAGATACTTCACATAAGTAGATATATGAAATGGTCAATAAAAACATGTAACCATCTTCAACCTCACAAGTAATCGGGAATGCCAGTGAAACTCACAATGAGATTCTACTACACACCCAGTGCAGTGGTTCAAATTTCAAGACCGACAATATCAAATATGGTTAAGATGTGAAGCAGCTACAACTTTCCTATGCTGCTAACAGGTGTATAAATTGGTTTAACCATTCTGGAAAACTGGAAGTATCCCCTAAAGGTCAGCATATGCATACCTGAGCAACATGGGCAACTTTACTCCCACACATACGTCTAATATAAATCTATGCAAGTGTGCACCAAAGACACATAAAAGAATATTCATTGAATATGAATATTTTCAATAATATGGAGTCTTACAATGGCTCCAAGTTGGAAAGAACCAGAATGTTCATCACTAATAAAATGGATAAATTATGGTATATTTTTATAACAGGATGTCATATAGCAATGAAAAAGAATGATAGCTGTGTGCAACAACATGGGACAACCTCACAAACACAATGCTGAGTCAGAGACACAAAAGTTTCTATACTGTACGATTCCATTTTCCCAAAGTTAAAAAACAGGCAAAACTAAACCATGGTGTTAAAAGGCAGGGGAGAGGTTACCTTTAGGATGAGGGAGGAGCAGTGACTGGGAGAGGGGGTGCAGTGGAGGGGTCGGTTGGGGTGGTAGTTTCTGAGATGTTAGCAATGTCTTATCGTTATCCCCTAATTTTTATTTTGAAATTCTCAAACTTACCAAAATGTTAAAGAACGCCCTTCAACCATTCATTAGACTCACTGAATATTAACATTTTACAGTCTTTGCTTCCCCCCTCTCAGAAAAAGATAGCCAGAGAGACAGACATACTCTTTTTGGGGATACTGTTAATGTTTTATTTATTGCCCTAGATGGTGACCATGGATGTGTTCATTTTGTGATGATTGCACTGAACTGAACAATTATCATTTTTGCACATTTTCTGAATGCGTTTTTCCTCAAGGTAAAACATTTAAGCAATCTGTTAGGAAAATACCCTTGAAAACAACACATTCAACACAGCATATTACTGAAGTAGTATTGCTTAATGATTTTCTCTGTAGTTGTTTCAACAGCATTTTAGGAAAAAAAACCACAGCATACTTTTAGATCCATTTTTTGAACTAAGATACTTAAACGTGGTAATGAAACTTGGGTTAAAATTACAGTGCCGCAGCCTCCCCTGCTGGTTGTTTTCCACAGCCCTATTATATACTTGCTTCTGTATTATATGGATAGAAAAAATTTCCCATGCATTCTGCTTTTAAGACACATGAAGGACAGGACCATTTTGGGTACAGAGTGAGACGGGGTTGGGGGTGGGGGGGTCAGGGTGTGGTGGATATCAAACGGTCGTATCAGTTTAATACATAAAACACAGTTCTGACCTTCACACAAATGGTTAAAGCAGTAAGCTCACAAAAGGACATATTATTTTCCAAACTTAGGTGAAAAGTGGAATGACCGGCCTGAGAATGAAAGAGACATGATTATAAAGGTCTTCCCTTTGTGAGCATCACCAACAGCAAGGAAGCAACCCTATGGCACATGACAAGTCCCCATGTGGAGAAGAGAAGCTTGGGTTCCCCCCGACCCCACCCTGCTTTTGCTCCACGGTAAGTGATCTTAGGTAAATGAAAACTTCCTGAGCCTCAGTTTCCTTATCTGTATAAACGAGGATTACCATAGATGCTCTCCAAACCCTCCACAGTACAATCTGAGAATCAAATGGTCTAACAGATGTAAAAGTGTTTTATGAAGCACCATACAAATGCACAGGACGACTTGGAAATACCCTCCTGGCATGTGGCTTTTCTGCCAGTGACCATGGCTTTGTAGAGATACCATAGGACCAGGTAACACAAGATCCAGTTTTCTAGGTCAGTTTGGCCGCCTTACCAAAATTGCTTTCCCTTTTTGAACTTCTGTTTTCCTATCTGTAAGATGAAGAGTTTGGGTTGCATTAGCTTTAAGATTCTTGCTGCTTCTTATTTTTTCATGATTTTATTATATCTTCACACTTGAGCAAACCCATTTCTGCCATCTTATTAGCCAACTGTAGATACCAGACTGATGACACATATGGAAGTGTGCTGCCAGAGATAAGTTAAAGGACAAGGTTTCAATCCCAGGGTAATCCAAGGTCTTTGGAGGAAGAGACCAGATCCCCTGAATGATAACAGCAGAAAGTAACCACTTAAGAAAGGCAGGAATTATCTGGGTTATGGCACGCTCAATCTATTTCCTTAAATAGAACTCAAAAGGAAAATTCCTGTGCTGAGTGACGTAGTGTTGATCATGCAGTTCTAGGAGATGCTCTTAAAGTGTCCAGTGTGCAGTGCATTTGCTTTTGATGTAATTTCAAGGTGTGCACACTGGTATTATGTATTGGTGATACATGCAATTATTTCTACCGTTCTGGCAGCTCTCTTTGGTGGGGGGGCGGCAATGTGTGAAAATAAATTAAGACTTACATACCAGCCAGACACCAGGAAGCTCCTATTTGTGGTTGCTGAGAATAAACTTGTAAGAGGAATTTAATTTTGATAATGAAAGAGATTCATTTGCATTACCTCAAGCTTCAGAGTGGAAGCCGAAGTGTTAAGTGCAGAGAAACACATATTACGTAGGAGAAAAAACAATCCCCAAAGTGACGTTTCCTAATGGGAGACATTAAAAACTTTGGTAACTAACTCTGATATGTCCCCGAGGACAGACCAAAGATTTAAGATCAGAAGGAGCTATTAGGAAAATCTCCCCGAGGTGTTAAACATTGAACATGGATTATCCATGAAAAGATGGGAAATCTCTTTCCTAAATCAGAAGAGAACAGGTTCTCGTTGATCTCGAATGCTTTTGGCTTAGCTTTGCCATGGGAGTAAGTTGAATGATTGCCCTACAATTGAATAATTCTTTAAACCATACTCTATAAATTCTCTAACCGTCCAGAAGTATGGCATCTAAAAATAAGACTGATAGCTTGAGGGCTCTTGGTTGTGAACAACTACTCAAAGTATGACTAAGAAGGCCCTACTTCTTTCGTTTTCAAAAAGCTCACAGTAACCTATTTTTTAGTCTAGTAGATGATGACTTCAGTAAAGACAATTTTGTCACAAAGATTTTTATGGAGACCTGCAGTACGCTGAATGATTCCCCTGAGAAAGCTGTTTATGGCTCCCTTTATAGTGGGTCAAGAGACTCTGATTTCCAGCAGAGAACTATTTTATAGGTCTTTTTCTAAGCCTAATCTCAAGGCAGACAAGCGGGTCTAAATGGAACAAAGAACTACTGAGCTAAGTCACAGAATTACAGTTGGCCAAGTGGGAATAAATAACAGGGTTCCTAACTGCAGTTTCCACTCACACGAATTTTAGTTGTAATGTTGCCGTTGCCAAGGCATAAATGCTTTCACATCTTCTATTGGAAGAAGTTTCTTACCAACCCCAGGGTCCCAGGCTTTTCATTATCCTTTAGGTTTCATGCTCTACACACCTATTGGCATGGCTCTAAATTGAATGAAAACTTAGAGTACTAGAGGTCAAGTAGGATCTCTCTAAACCACTAGTTCTTCCTCATTATTTGCGTCTCTATGTCACAACACATACTTCGGCATCTGTAGAGTGATCTGCTCTTTAGAAAATTCATCTTTTCTAAAGTCTGTACTTAATTCCCTGACCCTGATGTTATTGTGTATAGAGAAAGCATGGTCACTTGCAAATACTGATGTTCAGCTAGAGAAAGTAATGGATAGAAAACTGGAGTAAAGCCCATGAAATGAATCTTAAATCTATGATTATATGCTATATTTCTTTAAGATTTTTAGTCATTTATTTGACAGTGAGAGAGAGACAGTGAGAGAGGGAACACAAGCAGGGGGAGTGGGAGAGAGAGAAGCGGGCTCCCCACTGAGCAGGGAGCCCGATGTGAGGCTCGATCCCAGGACCTGGGATCATCACCCAAGCCGAAGGCAGACACTTAACGACTGAGCCACCCAGGCACCCCTATATGCTATATTTCTAACTGGCCTACCTATGTCGCCTTCCACCTCGCATTTCATGGACAGTGGTAAATAGCCTCGTGTGATGATCCACAAGCCCAAGAAGGAACAGGGGTTGAAGAGAAACAAGCAGTAAACATGTCATCCAAAGGCAACCACCCCCAGAGTGGTGGAGCAGGCGACTAGCAGTGAATGTGAGAACCTTCTGTTTGTGTAGTTCCTTTGGAAACTTATCATATAAACCTCCTTTGAATTTATATGTATGTTATAAGAGAAAACCTCAGAATATTGAGAAGGAGAATAGCATGTTGGGGGGTTATTACCTATTTTGTTTTTGGCTTTGTGAGATCTGTCATCACGAAAAGCTATCTTCGAAATCTTTCCATTACGTATGAGAAAAAGAAAGAGTGGGTGCTGGTACCAGAAGGTCAGAGGTGGTTTTCAGAGGAGCAGGTGGTGGATCCCTGCCTAGTGAATCTGAATTACTCTTACACAGTGCATGTTATACATACAGACATCCGAGGCTTGTGCTGCCTCTCAACAGGGTTATGGTAGATGGAAAATCTAAAGTAAAAGCTCTCTTCTGTCACTGTGTCTGCATGCACATGAACTCCACGGTCCTACTGTCTTGGAGCACACAGCTGATTATATGGTTGCTGGGGGGGGTTGCTGCATTTCCATACCACAGGAACACTAAGTTATAGTCCTTTGGCTGAGTGGCTCAAGTGATCTAGGGACTCATCCACTATGGGACAGATGGCATAGATGTATCCCTAACCGAAAGCCGTGTCCTCTGCTCTGTTTTGTTTGATTGGTGTGAACTAGCACGGGCTTGTCTTTAGGCACTGGGGTGGAATGTACAACTTCTTGTCCTCACACGTAACTGAGAAGACAACTATGATTCATGTTGAACAGTAAAAGGTACACACATACCTGTCTACCTCCAAGCTTGGGGCAACACTTCTAGGTTTCTGTATCTTAAATGGAAATAAAGCTTCACTTCAGTTTCATAATTACCTACGTCTAGTCTGATTGAGAAGCAGCTGGTAGGTCAATGTGGTGCTCTTTTTATGCATTTTAGTGAAAAATAAAGAATGCTAGATACACCACTGTTAAAGTTTTTCAAAATATTAGAATTCAAACACACACACACACACACACACACACACAAGTATACCATTACTTGAGACTCAGCTAAGATAACATTAGTCTCTATTTGACTCACTTTTTAATTTCATCTAAAGATGAATGAGAATAATCAATGACCTATATCTACAATATGGTTCTATTTTTTCCTAAATGAGTTCACTAGAGAATCTAATAGCATAAATCTATTCCCCATGAATTAAGTGCAAAAATCATGAATGCTCCTAACACTTCTAGACTGAACCAAATATTTTCATGAATACAGATTCTCCCAGTCCACACAGGGAACTGTATCGGTGAACAGTGGGTTGGCAATGAGTAAATGCTGCTCAGCAGGTCAGACATGTACAGCTGGAGAAAGATCATGAAATTTTGCTAGTGTACTAGGGCAAATACAAATCTAGAAAGAAGATGATCACATTGCCATTAAAAAAAAATTCTATACAGACTTAGGGATCTAGTACAGTACAACATACACACAAGAAACATAAGTATCTACTAAGAGAGTTTCAGTAGGCTCTGCCTTTGAAGATTTTTTTCCTTTTTTCAGAAAACAAAACACAACAAAACACCTCCTGTTGCCCTGAATGCTAATGATAGAAGACGGTTGCCATGGTGATGCTAATTTCAACACTGTTGCCTGTGGACTTCATATGAACTCGCTGTTTTAACTTCTGCAAATGTCATTTACAAAATGAAAACCCATTAATGATTAGCGAGGGCACAATGTTCCACTTTAATTAGAATAATAAGGAATGCCGATGCACAAAGTACAGGTTTGTGAATTGCTACTGAGCCTACACTGTCAAAATTAATTACTACCGATGAGGATTTGGTTCTGTTTTTTTAAAGGAAGCTTTAGAATAGAACAGTTGTATTTTGACTTAAAAGGAGTTTAAAACTCTCCCTTTTCAAATTTGAAGACAAAAAACAATCTCCCAATAGCACACCTAAAAACTGTGAAGAGCAAAACAAATTATAACCAAGGGTCAGGTATTTCTAACGGAGTAAGAACGGAAGAGAAACCAACTAATTGTTAGTTTTTCAAAAAGGCAGGATGGGTTGATGGGAGATAAGTTGTTTAAATATTTAAAAAATAAGTATCTGTGGGAAAAGTGCTGCATATGACAAATATCTTGATACTGGATGTATTTTGATTTATGTGTTCAGACAAGGAGATGTGAAAAACACTTAACGGAACTGGAAATGGACAAGAGGGAAAAAAAATTACATTCTCTGATGACAAAAGACTATTTACCTTAAAACAAATTATTTCTCAGCTGAACAAATTTTGAGGGAACATCTAAGGATAGACTGGGGGGCGATGTATTACATATGTAAATTTGTTTCCATAAGGTTCACTTCTACAATTGCCTTAGACAATTTTATTTTCAATGCTGTAAATTCCCATTCGGGGTCATCCTCTAGTGGGAGAAATGATTTTATGCCATTGCTGTGACCAACCAAATATGGTGGTGGTGTTATTGGAGGCAAAGGAGCAAAACACGTTTTTCAAGTATTAGACAAAGCTTCCTACAGACGTTCCAAACCGGTGAACTTAGGCAAGATATGATAAAGGGTATGACATCAATATTCTATGTAGTCTCTAGAGTGTTCCCTAAAAACCCCCATTGTGTTCCTGGCCTTGAGCCAAGCAACAGTACAGGTTTGTAGAGACCTATCAGATTACCTGTGTTATTGAGGAGAAAGCAGAATTTGTGGTTGTCTTACTTGTCTCCCTGCTATTTAGTCAAAAGTATTTCAGTTGGGAAGATAACCTGATGTGTGCCTTCAAATGGGTAAAGCCAGAAGTACTTTGCATCTAAGTATAAACTTGTGCTGTGCAACAAAAGGTAGGATACAATTATATACATGTAATATTATGGGCCATTATGTAAGGGTAAATATAAATTATATATATTATTTCATTAGGACAAATTTAGAAACTGGAAGAACAATCACCAACATGTTCGTAGCAGTTGCCTGGGTGGTTATGGTTGATTTTGAAATTTTTTTCCTTATCCTTTTTAAAAATGTTTTCCATAATGAACATTTATCACTTTTGTTATCAGAGGAAAAACCTTGTTGCCAATAAGTTTCAAAAATATTGCTCAGCCTTCTGGTTTCAACAGAGAGATGTAGAGAGCTGTAAAGAGGTAGCTCCCACACTCACAACAAGAAAAATCTAGATGGATACATTAACGAGTTTTCATCAATCTATTGGAGAAATGAGATCCTAGGATGACCAGCTGCCCCAAAATTGGAGAGAGGTATCTTTAGCGAGACACAGGGCCTGAACATTTGGATACCTGGGGCAGAGGTCACCAGATGGTATATGAACTGGTATGGAGAGGACACTCCTGGAGGCCATGTGAGGCCCTGAGTGTGAGCTCCCAGAGAGGCTGTAGTCATAGGAGAGTTCCCAACCTTTTATGGGCTTTTTCCTCTAGGAACTACACTAGGATCTCACAGGGAGGAGGGGGAGAATCTGGACAAAACTCCTCCCCATCCTTGGTGGTGCTGAGTAGAGAAGGGCCAGCCATTGTGAACCTCCAGAACTTTCTCCTATGAGGAAGAAAAGGCTTGATCTGCAGAGGAAAGGACATCACTTGAGGGCACTGGTGGAAACACCAGGGCATTGGGGGAAAGGGATACCACCCAGACTAGATTCCCACACCCCGCTTCATCCACATTTAAAAAAACAGAAAAGAAAACAAAAGCCTTAATCTGCAGGGAAAAGGGCTTCAAGGTCAGCGACTGTAAACACTGGTAGATATCCACTACAACTGGGGGGAAGGGCGAAGGAGGGGAAAAATGTCTACCTGCAGAGGAGGGGCAGAAGCAACTATGAAGTCCATGCCCCCAGGACCCAGGTCAACTGCCTGTTAATCAGAATCCTTCAGAATCCCTCTCCTATACTCCATCACACTAACATGCCTCCAGTAATGAAACAAGGTTACCAGAGGAATTTGAAGGCCCTGGTGCCCATAGTAACAACACAGGTTAACAAAGATAACCACAGTAACAACCAACTTCAAACACAGCCCACCTCCCAACCAGATTAAGATAAATCAGCAAACGAAAGGTCTATTTACCTCAGTATTTCCTCCTTTGTATAAGATACCTCCTTTCACCCCCCCCCCCAAAATACAAGGCAGGCCTCATGGAAGGAAAGTCACAGTCTAAAGAGACACAATCATCACATCTAGACCCAGATATATTCCAGATGTTGAAACTATCAGAGAGGAGATTTGGAATAATGATAATTAATATGTTAAAAGCTTTAATGAGAAACAAAGACAGTAGAAAGATCAGATAGGAAATTTCAGTGGAGATCTGGAAACTAAGGATGAATCAAATGGAAATGCTAGTCATCCAAAACACAATAAGCAAAATAGAGAATGCTTTAAATGGACTCATCTGTAGATTTGACACAGACAAGGCAGGAGTCAGGGAATGTGAAGATAGGGCCACAGAAATGACACAACAGAAAAGGAAACTGAAAGGGAAAAACAGTGAATAAAATCTGCAGTTTTTTCTTAAATTTATTTTTAAGTAATCCCTCCAACCACTGTGGGGCTCGAATCCATGATCCTAAGATCAAGAGTTGCCCACTCTCCTGACTGACCCAGCCAGGTGCCCCCCCCCCAATTCTACAGTTCTTAACACAAATGTAATAGTTCCTTAGCATTAGTGCAAGCTCAGAACAAGTTACTTGTCAGATTAAGTAATTCTGGTGTAACTGTGCTGATCAAAAATCAAGAACTCTAGATGAATTAGTTTACTCACTGAAGCAAGGTCCAAATGGCAACCAAGTTGAATACCGGTATGAAATATTTCATGGGCCAGTGATAGTCCAGATGTATAATGATGTATTTTTAACATGTTTCTTTTATATTAAGAGTTTTAGGATATTTGAGAAAAAAAAGTCTAGAATGCAAAGTAACAACTGAGTTTTTTCTCATTGCCCAGGATTAGTAACAGTTAACATTTTGCCTTTGCCAACAGCTTCTTTTTAAACAAAATAAAACAGTGAGGAGGAAATTAAGGTTTCCTTTGACTTCCCCACCCTGATACAACAACAGTAATAATTTGAATGGGTATCTGTCTAAATTTTAAATTTTTTCATTTTATTATTAAAAAAATCAGTCTTAATATTCACTTTTAATACTGCAACTGTACTTCAAAAAGCAAAGAACTTTAAAAATTACCCTTCCACAACTTACTTGTTTTTAATTAATTTATTTTAAAGTTTTTATTTATTTAATTTATTTATTTGAGAGAGAAAGAGCGAGAGTGAGGGAGACAGCTTGAGCAGGGCAAAGAGCAGATGGAGAAGCAGAAGCAGACTCCTCTCTGAGTGGGGAGCCCAACATGTGGCTAGATCCCTAGACCCCAGGATCATGACCAAGCTGAAGACAGATGCTTAAGCCTCTGAGCCACTCAGGAAGCCCCGCTCTTCTACAATTTAGCATTACAATCTCATTGATACCCATGGTTTCACTTCCCAGTTACACACAAATGCTATCGAAATTAATAACTCCTGCCCAGACCCATCTACCTCTCTTCTGGACTCTACACACTTACCATCTGTCTACTTGGCAATTTCTTGGATGTTAACAAATCATCTCGGACTCCAATGTCCACAGTCATATTGGCACCCAAATGTGGTCTCTCTTCAGCATTCCCTATCTCACTATAAAGAATTATCAACTGTCCATTGCCAAGTAACTGAGGCGTGATTCCTTGACATGTTTCTCTTTCTCTTTGCAACTCCTCTCCATGTCACCTATCCTTAAGCCCCAAGGATTTTTACCTCCTAAATCTCTCTAACTCTCTCTCCTTCTCAACATCTCCAATCTACCATCATCAAGGTCCCACTACCATCACCTCTCACCTGGATTTCATCAATAACCTTTCATTATTTGCATACATGGGGTCCCCACGTAATTCATCTGCATCAGCCAGAGAGCTTTTCCAGTTTTCTGTCCATCCCCTCCAACAATAGTCACACTGTCATTTTAATTCCTTGTATCAACCAGTTCCCTTCTTCTAAAGTGCCTGGATACATGATCTCACCCCCTTTCTGTGTTAATCCTCGTCCATACTTACTATCTCTCTGGCTCCACTTTAGGGAGAGCATGGTTGCTGCTTACTAAAGGCATCCTATGCAGCTGGCAATGTATCTGGCACCCATGCTATGGTCAGTGAATACATATTGAATGACTCCATCAGTCAAGAGTGTGTGGAGATTTTTCTTGGGCAAGGAGAATCCAACTGTTTCTTAAGTACATTCGAATTATTTTAGCATTTGTGTGAAAATCTGAAAGCACTAACAAATAACAGTTTCTGTTTTTACAAACATAACTGAGGTTAAGTAAAATATACCAAGTAAAAAATAACTTCATTCTAAATTGGCTAATTATGGGTGAAAGTGGCCACTTATGCTTTGACAATGATTGGAGAGAGCCTTATAAACTATGCATCTTTAATGAATAATAATGCATTTTTATAGTTTTATGCTTTCATTTCAGCATTTCAGAACAGTTCATGAATATACCAATTAACCTCTCCAGTAGTATTATACTCCTACATTACAGGCCAGCTCAAGGAAGCAAACCACACAACGGATTTCGAAAGCATAGGGAAAAGTCTTGGAAGCCTAAGAAAAAGCTCTCTACTTCTTGCACCTAGTTTATGTATGTTTTTATAGTTTTCTATAGAGTGATAATATAGAATTAAAATAAAAATAGAGATTATTCTAGCTCTTTTATTTATTTAAATCCTATACAAATTTATTAAGTAATCCTTTATTTTGAGGGCAATTTTTTATTGTCATAAAATATATGTAACATAAAATTTACTATTTTAGCCATTTGTAAGTGTACAATTCAGTGGCATTAAGTACATTCACAATGTGGTACAACCATCACTACTATCTATTTCCAGAACTTTTTTATCACCCCAAACAAAAACTCTGTATCCATGCAACTATAACTCCCCTTCCCTCTTCACCTCATTCCTGGGCAACCACAAATCTACTTTCTGTCTCAATGAGTTTGACTCTTGTAGGTACCTCATGAGTAGAATCACACAGTATTTGTCCTTTTGTGAATGGCTTATTTCAGTTGTCATAATATTTTAAAGGTTCATTCATGTTATGAGATGTATCAGAATTTCATTCTGTTTTAAGGTGACCAATATTCCATCGTACATATGTAAACCACATTTTGCTACCTCGTCATCTGTTCATGAACATTTGGGCTATTTCCATCTATTGGCTGGTGCAAATAATGCTACTATGAACATTAGTGACAACATTATCTGTTTCAGTTTTTGCTTCCAGTTCTTTTGGATATCCACCTGGAAGTGCAGTTGCTGAATCAGATAATCATTCTATGTGTGACTTATTTGGGAAGCTACTGAACTGTTTTCCATAGTGGCTGCATCATTTTATATTCCTGTCAGCAGTGTCCTGGGTTAAAATTTCTCCACGTCTTCAGCCGTGCTTTTTTCTTTTTTTTAATACCCATTCTACTGGTGTAATGTGGTATCTCATTGTGGGTTTTGTTTTTTGTTTTTGATGTGTGTTTCCCTAGTGACTAGATGCTGAACCTCTTTTCATGGGCTTCATTCGTGTCCCTGGTTATTTCCGTTCCACTCGAAGCATTACACATTTTGCATCATTGGTGTTACTTCTTCACAAAAATATGCCATCTTAACATCATGCAGGCATAGTCAACAGCAACTGGCCACCTCCTTGGCCCATCTTTGTCCCCAGGTCCTGGGCATTTCATGCCTATGTCGTTTCCTAGGAGGAGAGGAAGTGCTCTGGGGGTTACGTGAGTTCTGGAAGGACCTCAGCTGTGCTTGGATTGCTCATTACCTTATCTCTGGTGCCTAATACAATATCTGGCAGAGTAGCACCCAATAAATACAGCTTGGTTAATTAATTCAACAAATCTATTCATTAACACATTTGCCTTTGGCAGAGCAGAGAGAAGTTTAATATCACAAAGTCCTTGGGCTTCTTCTCTCATACCCATATGATGGCATATCATTCAAGGACTCTAAGAACCATGTACATGTGAAGGACTCCCCAGGTTAGGGTCCTTGGCTTGACCTCTTCCTTGAGCTTCAGATCTGTATTTCCAGCTGCGTGCTGGGTCCCCAGTCGGTGCCTCAAACTTAATAGATCTAAACCCAAGCAGCTCTAGGATTGCCATGTAGAAGGGTGGCTCTCTGGTTGGCAAGCTCATTCTTTCGTTGAGATTCTATGTTTGTGTGGTGCTGCTGGGGGCAAAGAGTGGACAATGGGTACTACTGGAGACTGAAAGCTCTCCCGGTCACCCACTGGTCACCCTGTCTCTAAGACAGTTCTCTTGTTTTCGCCCACCAACCCTGCTCATCCTCAGGTACGTGTTCCCGCCAAAAGCTGAGGAGACCTCTGCATTGTCCACTTTCCTTAGTCCTGACCCCTAAGGTATCAACAAGACTTGGTGATAGCTTCCAAAACACACCTCCCAACTCCTCCTCCTGATCTCCACCCCTACTCTTATTGAAACTAGTGCTTTCCCCACACCTAACTGGTCTGTCTGTCTCCACTCTGGCCCGTTTCCTAACCTCCACCCTACATGGCCCACCAAGGATATTCACACAGCAGTTAGCTACATCCTGTCCATCTAGTCTGTTCTCAACCTGTATGATAATGAAGCACCAGCAGAAAACAAAACAATAATCCAAACACCTCCACCAGCCTTCACCTGTGACACAGAAAAGTCAGTGTTTATATTTCAAAAGTTTACCTTCTTGGGGTTGCAGAAAGGGTGTACTCAGGACTCAGCTTCAAGAGCCATCTTGCTTACACACCAGATACACGTTGCTACTGTGGACCAAGCTGCAAGTAAGTCTACTTTCTGCTGTGAGCACTAGAATAGACATACACACGAAACATATGGCCTGACAAAATGGTTTGTTGTTGTTGTTGTTATTCATAGTCGTATGATTTGAACTCTCAGGGAAGACGATCTGAGGAAGTCCCAGATAGGTAGCCATTTAAAGGACTGTCTTCTTTCTTTGAAAAGGATATGGGAAGCTTGGAAATTGGAAAAATATATTCACTAGAGCACTCAAATCAAGCATCAAGAACTGCCCAATTTAGAGTTTATCTGAAATTAGTTTTCAAATTTGAAAACACTGGATTCAATTATATCTTTATAGTGTCTATTATATACTAAGAGTGGCTTACATATCTTCTGATTGTCTTTGAAGCAGAAGTGATGCTACTGTCCTCAGGGTCACCCCTTATATTCCTAGAGTAATGAAGGTCACTGAGTAACACAATTATGTCAGGGCACCCTAACATAGTAAGTCCCCCCTTATCCACAGGGCATACATTCCAACATATACTATGTTTTTTTCCTATACATACATTCTTATGCTAAAGTTTCACTTATAAATTAGACATAGTAAGATATTAATGACAGTAATAATAAAATACAATTATAACATAAACTGTAATACACATCATGTGAACGTCCTCTAAATATCCTATTGTACTGCACTCCCTTCTTCTTGTGATGTGAAATGATAAGGTGCCTAATGTGATGCGCTGAAGTGAGGAGAACCATGTAGATGCTGTGATATAGTGTAAGGCTACTCCTGACCTTCTAACAGTACATCAGAAGGAACATCACCTACTTCCAGACCGTGGATGGCTGCAGGGAACCAAAACCGTGCAATGCGAAACCAGGGAGGGGGGTGGGGACCTACTGTACATAGTATTTTATCAGACCTACAGAATTTGCAGCTTTAGATACTTATGCCTAAATTTAATCTCCTAGGATTTTTTTTTAATTTCACCTCTGCCTTAGTTCAGTGTTTTATACCCCAAATGAAATTTCCCAGATTTCCTTAGGTGTGTTATTAATCTATACAACCACCACCATCTGTTTACTGGAGCCACCACTATTAACGATCTTTGTCATTATTTTACCATGTCTCTATTTGTAGTTTGCAATCCTAAATTGACAAAGTACTCTGAATAAATTCTGAAGCTCCTAGAATCAAGCCTGAAACTCTGAATAAAGTTACCATCTTGGAGAAGAATATCCAACAACCTGAAGTACTCTTTTCTTCACTCTCTGTTTCTAAAACGTGGTGAGAAAGGTGTTTGTTCACTACGGAACTAGAGGTTATTTGGATAAAAATATTGCTGGTCTGGGATTCATGCTCCCCCAAGCAATATTGATTTGCTGGGAGACTTTTTTTCTCCTGTTCCTACTCAGTGTTTTTAATTTAAAATATTTTATGTTTATGTTGTTTTTTTCCCCCCAGTGTTTTATTGACTTAATCCTATATTTTTTCAGGCCACAGCTACCAATATAAAGGCATGGCCCAGCCTGTCAGATATTATTCAGCTTTCCTCTCTGCTCATCCCATAGCCTTCAGAGGTGGCTATTTTTATACATTCTATTAGACAGCGGGATTTTTGGGTTTTAATTTTAAAGAAATGTTCCACAGCTGAGCCCTCTGATATACTCTGAGTTATAGTTACAGCTACAATCAGGTTCCTTCTCAGGAAAAATGACTTTGTAGTTCGAACATGTTTTCTCCATACCTTCCATATTAATTTTTTTCCATTTCACAAGTCAAAACAAGATTACTATGCTTTGAATCTACCAACCACTAGAGAAAGATCAGACTTTCACCCCAACATTGAGCTGCTTCCTTTCAGCTTATACATCTTCTTCTCAAGCAATGCATTCAAGGACTTGGAATATAATTGGCAATTTTGCTGATGATGAATGAGACTGAGGAGAGTAAGGATGACTTTTGCTCCTCTGCGGTGCTTACGGTAAAAAGAAACAGCTTGGCAGCTGAGTGTAGGAAATATGAAGTTAGATAAACAGCTCTTAGCTCCTTAATAGTGAAGTCTATTTAAAAACATACAACAGGACGACTTTTCCCCTTACCAAAAACAAAACAAAACCGTATTCGAAAGAAAACCTGGCTCTCCTTTCACCAACATTCAACACTTATGCAATTAATCTAATTTGAATGCACTTGCTAATGATGTCTAACATTCAGCGGGGAATGGCAAGGGGAATGGCAAGAACTGGCTTGTATGGCACTAAATGTCCCCTGGAGGTCTTTGGTTTCCCACCGGATGCCACCATGGCTCTGCTTCAACGTCTCTCTTAGACTCTATGCACGTACCTCAGGCCAACTTCTTTCAAATTCTTTTAATATTAAGACACAGGCTTCCATGCCCTCATGGAACAACCTCGGCTTCTGAAGGCAGCCTGTGCATTTTGATAGGAATAGGATTTGAAGGCATTTTCCGAAGAGATCCTCCTAACAGTTTTGGCAAGAGGAACTACTAAAGGAATACATTCACTTAAAAATACTTTCTCTAAAACAGCAACTTTCAAAAATTTACGGTTTATAGCAGAGTTCAATGAGGCAACCAACTCCATCAAGCATTTCTCTCTGCTTTCCACCCACAAAGATACAGAAAATGAATGAGCTAATGGCTAAAACTGCCTTCAAAATATAACTTAATCAACTAATGCCAGTGAGATTACCTAGAATACAAACATTGTATAGAATGCCTTTAATCTGCTATTATATCTTCTTTTATGAGAATATTTATTGGATCATGGCTCAGTTCCCTCAAGTGTGCTTATTAATCCTCAAAATCAAAACAAACTATCCAGTATTTATTCTCATTTTTTCTGTGTGAGATAATAGATTGCTACAGGTGACACAAAGATACACAAGGCACAAGCATTGCCAAGGAGTTTAAAGCTTAACTGGGGAGAGAAGGGGTCTGAAAATTACCAAAAACATTTCAAGAGTTAAACAGTAAAGATGACTTAAGGACTATCTTTATGATCTATTCTAAGGTAACTTCAAGAAAAATTGAATGTCATTTATATCATTTTATTTTTAAAAATTTTAAAAGGAGATTATTTATTTATTTGAGAGAGAGAAAGTGTGCACATGAAAGTGGGAAGAAGAGCAGCGGGAGATGGACAAGTAGATACACCGCTGAGTACAGAGCCTGATGTGGGGCTTGATCTCAAGACCCTGAGATCATGACCTGAGCTGAAATCAAGAGTCGGACACTCTGGGGTGCCTGGGTGGCTCAGTGGGTTAAGCCTCTGCCTTTGGCTCAGGTCATGATCTCCAGGTCCTGAGATCGAGCCCTGCATTGGGCTCTCTGCTCAGCGGGGAGCCTGCTTCCCCCACCCCCGCCTGCCTCTCTGACAACTTATGATCTCTGTCTGTCAAATAAATAAATAAAATCTTAAAAAAAAAAGAGGGGTGCCTGGGTGGCTCAGTGGGTTAAAGCCTCTATCTTCGGCTTGGGTCATAATGTCAGGGTCCTGGGATCGAACCCCACATCAGGCTCTCTGCTCAGCGGGGAGCCTGCTTCCCCCTCTCTCTCTGCCTGCCTCTCTGCCTATCTGTGATCTCTGTCAAATAAATAAATAAATAAAAATCTTTAAAAAAAGAGTCGGGCACTCAACAGACTAAGCCACCCAGGTGCCCCTACATAATTTTCAATACAGAATTTTATAAATATTCATAACACCTTAAAAATGTATCACAGTTACAAAAATAACAGCTATATCCCTCACTAGTCTTGATCCTGGCCTTTTCTTAGACATGTAACTTCTGAGAACTGGGGATAACACAGTGAGGGAAAGTATTTGGGCCTACTTATCTTACTTTTCTTTCCTTTCTCTCCCTGCAAAGGCAATTTTTAAGTTAAAATAAATATATATTATGTAAGTATAAAGCACTGAATTTCCTACTGGACTCACATAAGTCATAGATTCTTATCTAGTACCGATCTTCACTAATGAGTTGAAGGATCATAAGGGAAACACCAGGCATAGATAAAACATTTTTTCCCTGGAGGAACCTGAAATCATCAGACACATGTTTCCAAAATAGCCCTGGTCTTTCACATTCTGGTTTCGTGTTAAGAGAGAAGTCTTCAAAAAATTTATGCAGAAACGGTGACAATGAAAGGAAGCCAGTTCAGTCTCCAAAGGCTTCCATTTGATAGCTTATTAATGGCAAAAATAGGAAAACACTTATGTGACTATGCCTCATTTTCCATCGAGTCATCACTCATAAATCCTATATTTCAGATTTATGTACGACAATGTAAAATAGCCAGACCAGGTACATCCTGCTAAAAACATTGTATCGTATGACTTTCAGGTATCCTGCTAGTTCAAATGCCAGTAATGAGATTAACAAGGGTGGGCTGTAAGGTCATTTGCATCTTTATAAGGTGGTCTGTTGAGCTGAAGTTATACCCCCTCACAACCTCCAGGGAATGAGTCACAGGACTCCTTTTCATACCCTTTCCTTCCCTCCCCTCCTCTGTCCCTTGCCCCTCCTCCTTTCCTCTCTTTCTCTCTCTCTTTTTCCCCTCTAGTTATAAGGATATTTATACTTCGAACTTTTGCTTATACCTATGATGCTTGCCCCCTCCTGCTCCATCTAGAGTTTGTTCTTTTTTGGTAGGATTTTTTTTGCGGGGTGGGGGAAGAAATTTCCTGTAGAACTGATAGAAGTAAGTGAGGAAGCAGCATTAACCTGGCCTTGTATCTGATAAAGCACTTCTATTTCTGGATTGGTACAGGGTGACTGTATACGCAGACAGAGATTTTTCTTAATCTATAGAAAATCTAAGTTATTCTTTATCTTTGAAAATGTATTAATTGCCCCCACTGGTTTGGTGATTATAAGTCATTAAAGGAGAAAGTGTACGAGATCCTTCTTTCCCACCATGTAGTTATGATAATAAAAACCCCAGAGATACCACTCCATAATAAGGTGAGATCTTCTACATGCAGTACATGGGCTGACCCAATGCTCAATGCCTGGGGAAGCCATAACTTATGGCCAAAGGCCATACGTGTTTGCCTTGTAAGGTAAGAACACAGGCCTGGGATTTATGGGAAAGATGAGACTTTGTTTCTGGAAGGAGGGAATGGTGTCAAATTCAAGGATGTGCTCTAGCGTTGAGAAGGCTCCTGAAGAACAGTTCTGGTCCACCTGAGTTGACCATGTCCTAACCTCTGAAAAGTCTTAGAATTGGAAGTATGAGGAAAAACACATTCCATGGCGTCTATCAGGTTACTGTTTTAGCCATACCCTCATCTTGGTGAAACCCTGATGGAGGTGGCATGATGTGATTCGGAAATTCTTGGCTTGCTCAGCTTCCATGGATGTAGGATCGAGGTGGAGTAGGTATTGGCTTCTTTTTATTTCATCTTGCCCTTTATTTCCAAAAGTAGCAAAGAGAAAATAAGGTCTCTGCAAGAGCATAGTGGAAGAAGCTGATTGGGCAGGTAAGCCAAGAAAAAACCCACCAGCAATGCAGTGAAGGCCTATAGAGGGGCACAAGTGATGCCCAAGTGGCAGCCACACAGTGCGGGCCTGGCCATGCTGGGTTACACTAGGAAGCTGAAACAGCTTGCAACATAAGTGAGATGCTTATGTTTATTATTATTATTTTTTTAAAGATTTTATTTATTTGACAGGGAGAGACACAGTGAGAGAGGGAACACAGGCAGGAGGAGTGGGAAAGCCAGAAGCAGGCTTCCCACCGAGCAGGGAGCCCGATGCAGGGCTTGATCCCAGGACCCTGGGATCATGACCTGAGCCGAAGGCAGACGCTTAAAGACTGAGCCACCCAGGCGCCCCTATTATTATTTTTTAAAATCTCAATTGTCTGCCCTGTTATTCAATGTTTTTTCTCCCAACCCTCAACAGCCCTACCACTAAATATGTCTCCACTTGGCATCCTTGTGTCCCCCTGCCCCCGCTAAGCTGGTCTCTGCCCTCAGGGGCCAGCAACCACCTCCTTTCCAACTTTGCTGTACCCAGGCAGGGAGCTTCATTCAACTCTGATCCTCTGGAACACTAGTGTGGGCAGTGAGGCTAGGGAGTGTGGGAGTCCTAGACTAGGGGTAAGCTGGGAGAAAGCCAGCTGATGTCATAAGTTTGGTGGGAAAGTTGCAAAGCCGTTTTGTTATTAGTGTAACTTAAGCCACCAACCTCTCCGAGTCTTAGCTATGTCCTCTTTACTGGATAATAATTGACAGTGTCATCTTCATAAATGGGGAAGATACAGTTAGTCTTATCACTTAACACTTAGTAGGCACACATTAAACTTTGCTGTTTTAAAAAAAAAGACATGTATTTATTTTAGAGGGGGAGAGAAAGAGTGCATGTGAGCAGGTAGAGGAGGCAGAGGGAGAGGGGAGAGAAAATTTCAAGCAGACTCTCACTGATCATGGAGCCTGATGTGAGGCTCAGTCCTAAGACCATGAGATCATGACCTGAGCTGAAATCAAGAGTCAGATGGATGCTCAACCGCCTGAGCCACCCTGGTGTTCCTACACTTCACTTTTCATCCTGTCTAGATTATATGGACTATAACTTCATAGAAAGCTCAAGTCCAAGGGAAAGTGACCAAACCTAAAGGAAATCACAACAAAAAATTCCTTCTAAAACAACAGAGAAGGAAGTTAAAAATTACTCTTCGTGCTGACTATCTGACATGCAGTAGCTTTGGGGACCAAGATGGATGTGTATCAACTGAGAAAGAAAAACAGAAAAAGCAAATGAAAATTTCAGAAAGAGCAGGAAAGCTTTTCCATGTCATCCACCTGGGAGTTAATGATAACACAAAAGCTGTGATCATTTGCTGAATGCTGACAGTGGGCTAAGCCCCATATAGGACCTGTTCTTAGGAGCTTTCCAGACTGCTGAAAGTGAGAATTTTTTTCTCTCTTGTACAGGGGTTTTAAAATTTTGCAATGTGACAGCACTGATTTTTACAATGTACTCAATTTATTTTTTTAAAAGAAGAAATTGCACGTGTGTGCACACAAACATTCTCCCAGAAAGAATTCCTTCTCCCCACCCACTGTTCTACTCCCAAGCTCCACCCCCTCCCCTGACTCCCCCACCTCACCCCGCAATCCCCTGAAGAAATGGAAGAGTGAATGGGATTTGGAGTTTTCCCGCTGAGAAAGGGACATTTTCTGCAACCAGGTCAGTGTTCAAAGGGCTAATGCTCTAAGGAAATTATCCAAAGGGGAGAAGCAGTTCAAGGTTATTAAGTTATTTTCAAATGTTGTTTTGGCTGCAGTTGACCTTTGTGAATGCAACAGGATGCTGCTTCCCAGGGGGACAGGATAAGAAGCAATTAGAGAAGCCTAGGAGAGGCTCAGGAATGTTTGGGAATTCACACATACCCCAAATTATGTGGGAACTCCAAAAATGAAAATAAACTAATTTGATCAAGGACATATTTGTGTCCTAGAAAATATTCTAAACATGTAGCTAATACTGGATCTATCTGTGGAAATGTTTTCCTACACATCCAACACTCAGTATTTAGTAGATGTCAATTAGATTTCGACTCACTTTCAGAGAAGAGAAGGAAAGCTAATGAATAATCCTTATGTGCCAGAAATTAGAATGAGTGTGGGGTTAAGCTAATTGCTCAAATAACAGGTCAGAGTTTGATAAAGGGGCTTCCAACACAGATTTATCTGAAATGAGAGCCTGCATTTTTTCCCACATGATTATGGAAGAAAGTATATGTTTAAGAATGTTAGAAAAAGAAAAGGAAGGAAGAGCTGGAATGATTTATACTTTTCTTCTTTTGGGGCAACGGACCTAAATATATTTTTATGCACACTCTCCACATTCCCGAAAGTGCCACAAGTGAGGGAGGGGACACTTACGCTGTTTTGGTATAATACAATAGAGCTTCTGGCCTGTATTCAACATTCTATTTCAGTTGCCGTGTATATATGTCTTTGTATCTGTGCTGCCAACTTTAAGCATTACCCACAGTATACAGAATGTTACAAAAATCTTCTTTTTTTAAAAAAGGATTTTACTCATTTGAGAGAGAAAGAGAGAGAGCAAGAGGGGGAGAGGGCCAGATGGAGAAGCAGACTCCCTACCAAGCAGGGAGCCTGATGTGGGACTCAATCCCAGGACTCCGGGATCATGACCTGAGCCGAAGGCAGTCGCTTAACCAACTGAGCCACCCAGGCGCCCTATAAAAATCTTGTTTAAAGTAAAAACTTATCAGTTCTATTCTTAAGATTCAAGAGCCACTAGATCCCAGCCTGAAAAGTAGGTCCTGTATACAAATGAACACAGCAGTTGATTAATTTAAAGCTCTACTGACCTACTAGAAAACCAAGAATAGGAAAAACAAAAAACAAAAAACAAAAACTCAGTTCTATTGAAACAAAGAAAGCCAGAACTCCGAGGGATCTTAGGCGTTAGCTAGTTCTGCTTCCTTATTGTTGTTGGGGAAGTTCAGTCCCAGGTGGACTCAGTTATAACCCAAATCATATTGTTGGATAAACAGAACAGAATCAAGATCTGAGGATTTGGGATATACCATTCAGACTTGCATGCTAAGGATTTTCTCCCAGGTACCAGCTATAGGAGACATGATTAACTATGTAAAAGACTCAGCATGCTTCCTATGATTAAAGTTGACGTCTAGAGGATATAGGAGACCCATTCAGGTGGGATATCTATATTGATACAAAGATGCTAGAAGATTTTCTGAAGGTAAAAGTAGTCAGCAAAGCATAAGGCATTTGGAATTACTGACGTAGTTTCCTTCCTCCATTCAGCTATCTACTGAGCATGGTCTCTATCAGAGAGGCTCCGTGCAAGAAAAGAATCAAAGCACCTGTCCTCATGGAGTCTGTTATTTCAGTCAATGTTATACATTACTGCTTATGAAACTCTTAGGAAAGAGGGCTGTGAGATTTATTTTTATGAACCTTTGAGATGTGGAAGATACCAACATTTTCATCTACCACAAGGTCTATAAAACCAAAGGCGGGACTTCACAGCCCAATGGAGTCACATTCAATCTCTTCCAGTTAACATCTTAAACTGAGCTGTTTTCATGATTATATCATCAATTATTCATTACTGACTATTCCTTCATTGTGGTTCCAGAGCTTAATGAGACTGGGCTAATGTGACCTTTGGAATCATCAAACTGTGGAGGAGAAAGCCCAGCAGAGAAGACTGACCCCTGGGTTATCTTTGTGTACTAAAGCCTTTTGAAAAGTCAGAGCACCAGGCTTTTGGCAGCCATTTCACAAATTTAATTACCCACAGATATTCACCAGCATCCTCAAAGATTGACAGCTGAAATTAGAAAGCTGATTCTGTTACATCCACTCCCTATTATCAATGGTGCTAAACAGTAAAGTGAAAAAAGGGTTTAATATTGTTGGTCCTTTATCCTGAAAAGATTGATGGTGCAATAAGAATTCTCAAGGGTGATCTGAAGATCCATTTTCATTCCTCTGGAAAATTGTTAAGAACAATTGTTCTTAAACTGATCTTAAATTGTTAAGAACAATTTTCATTTCCAAGTCAATATTCATAAAATCAGAGAATGTCAGGGCTGGAAGTGACATGCTTTATCATGTGATTCAGCCTCCTTAGATGACGGATGGAGAAACTGAGGCCCAGAAACTATAAGTGATTCACCTGTGGTCTGATAGCTAGTTGAGGGGCACCTGGCTGGCTGAGTCCATAGAGCATGCGACTCTTGATCTCAGGGCTCTTGAGTTCGAGCCCACATTGGGTGTAGACATTACGAAATAAATAAAACTTTAAAAAATTGCTGGTTGATAGCAAGGCTGAAATTAGACTTCAAGTCTTCTTTTTTTAAAAGATTTTATTTATTTATTTATTTATTTATTTATTTATTTATTTATTTATTTGTCAGAGAGAGAGCGAGCGAGCAAACTGGAGAGAGAAGCAGGCTGCCTGCAGAGCAAGGAGCCCGATGCGTGACTCAATCCCAGGACCCCGGGATCATGACCTGAGCCAAAGGTAGCAGCTTAACTGACTGAGCCACCCAGGAATCCCAGCTTCAAATCTTCTGATGCCTGCTCTATCTACTCGTTTTGTAGAGCGTATACCTCAATCGATCTTAACCAGTGCTTAAATGGAATGCCAGAAGACCACCACCACTCCTACAAGAGTGAGGTGTCAGGAATGAGACCTAGGGGAATATTTTCTGAGTTAGGTATCATAATCCAGTGTTCTGTATTGTAAGACCCCATGTATCTACTGCGAAGCAGCCAAAACAGATACTTAGCATAGTGGTCCCTATTAAACCTGAGACATTGCTAACTGCTCCTTCCTCTCCATAAACACAGGTACTGAAATAGTGAGCAAGAATTTAAAGGAGCAAATAAACTCACCCAAACTTGAATCAGAGCAACTCCTGGCACAAATAATAGGGATTTAGAGCAAGAACAAGGGCAAGATATGCTTTAAATGGTAGGTGGGGGTGGATTTGGAATCTGAAAAACTGCCCAGAAAGTAGTAATCAAGGCACTATGGTACAGAGGAAGGTGGTGTCAAAACTTAGATGCTACTGGAGGTAGGGAGCATGGGCATTTACAGGTAGATCAAGATTGACCAGTTTAATTGAGAATAGAGCAACAGGATGCAAGAAGACACAAATACCAAAAGGCACATCTAGGCAGACGGCCACAATTCCTTGCAAAATGTCAAATACTGGTACCAGGAGAGCCATAGAAGATGGTAGAGTCAGGACGTCAATGGGTCATTTTGGCAAAAAACACCATAACAGTAATAAGAAATATTGCCTGGAGCAACTGCTGGCTTCAGTCAAGGAGGTTTTATATTGCATTTGGCTAAGCAGGAATCACCAGAGAGTTGTGAGCAGCTCACACACAGTAGGTGGCTGCAGAAACATGCCTGCGATTGAGGGCGGAGAGAAGGGCAGATCAAGGTCATTTGAGCAATATAGACAACATCCCAAATGACCCGCAGGAAAAGAGAGATGCTCCCAGGGACCTGAGCTGCTTCTGAGCGTGGCATGTAAAAAGAGGTGAACAGTTAGCACATTCCCCAGAAACCCATTTTTTTTAAGATTTTATTTATTAGTTAGAGAGAGAGAGAGAGCGAGCACAGGCAGACAGAGAGGCAAGCAGAGGCAGAGGGAGAAGCAGGCTCCCTGCTGAGCAAGGAGCCTGATGTGGGACTCGATCCCAGTATGCTGGGATCATGACCTGAGCCGAAGGCAGCCGCTTAACCAACTGAGCCACCCAGGCATCCCCAGAAACCCATTTTTTGCATGTGGCTTCCTGGTGGTCAAGTCAGCAGGCTGATTACTAGGTTTCCGTAGTGACCACCTCCCGGCTTTTTAGCCACAGCGGGGTCTTTGAAAGAGGAAAGGACCAGCTTGTGTGAAACCCAAAGCCTTCCTAGGGACCAGCTGGCAGAAACAGAAGGTCAAACCCTTCAGCCGGTATTAGAGAAAAGTAGCAGGAGACCCACCTTCCGGCCAGAACTAACATAAGTAAAACCAGCTATGACCTCAATTGGTTTCTCCATCTCTCACCAATGGGAGATGGCAAGGAGCATTTCCTTTCTTCACGAGCAAGCCGAGACTACAGACAATGCTAACAAATTTAATAACCAATATTTGGGCCATCCCAGTCACGACCTCCCAAGGAAGATGTAACAGAACTGGAAGAGATCCAGGGAAAAGCAGCTAAGATGATCAAGGGGAATACTTCTCTTTTATTCAAGGACAGACTAAGAACCTAAAAAGGATTAGAACTTCTCAGACTGGGAAGATGAAAGTGAAGAGGTGTTGTAAGGGATTGTGAGATCGAAGTAGACTTGGGATAAATACTGTTGTAGTCACTGAATTCCGCAGCACTTACTGGGGGCCACCCCTTGAGGTTCCAAAATGTACAGTGAAGAGAAACTGCAGTATACCTTTGTTTCTTTACCCAGAAATCAGCAGATTCATGGAACTCATTCTTCCAAGGACAAGGTTGAAGAGGAGAATGGACAAAGTAAGAAACCGCTAGACAAACTCCACGCCAACTGATTTATGATGGATTATTAAGATATGGTCAGGATGTATCCTAATTTTTTTAAATGAAAATTACTAGGTTAACTGATGAATAGTCACTGGTGTCTGCATCTGGGACAGGGTTCTGGGCTAGTTGCCCTGCTGGTCTGACCCAGTGTGCTATTTCTTACGCTCTTATTATGTCATCTACACAGGAACATGCTGCACGCAAGGTTGGGATTCCTAAATTCTTTTGACAGTCCAGAACACAGAAGAATTATTTTCTAACTCATTAAGAAAGCAAGAGAGTCCCAGATCTTGGCTCCGTTCGGTTTGCCCATATGGGAGTATGTAACATAAAAAGGTGAAAGAAATCCTAACAGAATGCAGCAGCTGGTTAAAGGCTATTATATTGAAATTTTCATGATTTTGACAGTAGGCCAAAAAACTACAAAATGGCAGAGAGTGGAAAAGGCAGTTGTAACAGGTTGAACATTGTTGGTGATTATTTTTTCAGGGGCAATGAAAGTTGTAATCAAATAACCTGAAAGAGATGCTGGCAGGAATAAGAGAGCCCCAAGGGAGAGAGAATATGAAAACTGTAACAATGATGAATGCTATGGACTAATAAACTAGACAAACATGTAGTTTGAAGTATCAAAATCAAGATTCTAGCATCATATGAAAAGCTGGTGTCAGGATGCAGGCCTAAACACTGTCTGATTTGCAAGCTAGAGCAGAAGATGCCAGTAATGACTTAGAACATCAGGCACAAGTACACAACTCAACAGCTAACTGGAATGGGGTTACTGGTATGGAAATCTCTCCTTATTTAGGTGATCAGTTTATCCCAGCATTGAAAAGAAAAAATTATTAAGTATTAAAAAAAAGATTCCGGGTGGGGGGTGCCTGGGTGGTACAGGAGGTTAAGAGTCCGACTCCTGGTTTCAGCTTAGGTCTGATCACAGAATCATGTGACTGAGCCTGGAGTTGGGCTCTACGATCAGTGTGGAGTCAACTTGGGTTTCTCTCTCCCTCTCCCGCTGCCCCTTCCTGCCCATGCACACATGCATGCTCTTTCTCTCTAAAATAAGTGAAAAAATCTTTAAAAAAAATCAAGAGAAGACATCTGGCTTTGTGCCTGGAAATGTGTGCTCAAAACTCTTGAATGCAAGTTGAGACAAGGTAACAAAGAGGAAGGACAAGGTGGGGACTGGTTGAAGTAATGTCATTATTAACTTATTAGTATTGTTATTTGTGGAAAGACAAGACATCTTGAATTACAAATGGTGTTAGCCAGTGCATGAAGTCCATTGAACTTTGTACATTAAAGCAGTTGGCTATGAAAAGAATCTTTTAGACAACAGTAATGTGTAATAATAAATCACAAATGACATTAGTTATCTATTTGTTGACATGTATATTTTCTGAACATGCATTCTCCCTACACTAGCTTAATATTTTAGAGGTATATTTGAGAAATTATATAATCTCTAATTTCAAATAGATTTTAATTTTTAGAGATAAGGGACCTCCAGAAAGCTTTGGAGGTATTTCTCAGCAATTATGTAATTCCTCGTTCCTAGAAACTGATCCTTTCAGAGGGTTTAAGATCTCCAGATTCCCCTTGCTACTGATTTTTTGTTGCCTATTGCTCTATGACTCTTAACCAGTAAATCAGGCAGAATGATAGTCCTAAATTAAACATCGAGATTTGAGCTTTTTAAATGGTTATCTGGAGAAACTGGAATAGGTTGAGGGAGCATATCTGCAGCTAATTAAACAGTGGAAAAATAGAATTCATATGCTTTTTTAAAATAAGAATTTATATTATGTTAATGATTGCAATAAAGAATTTTTAAAAATAAAGAGAAACTTCTGGAAGAAAAGCTGAGAGTTTAAGTTTCTGGATTGGGGCAAGACCAATCAATGAGTCCCACTCAAAGCCATTAGAGATCACCAAATCCAACTTCTTATTTTATGAACGAGACACTAAGGTCTGCAAAGGCTAAGTGACTTGCCCAAGGCCACATCTCCAACTCATGACAGAGCCAGGACCAGAACTAAGTTTTCTTGTTTCCCGATCTGTGCTCTTATCGATATTGCCACCATGATCTTCACGTCAGCAAAGGAGCACTGGACAAAGAAGGGGACAAAGAGATGGTGCTGCTCTCTGATTCCACCAAGGAGCATCAAGAGACTAGTTCTGGGGGCAGTGTGGGGGGAATTACAGGTTTTCTTTAATGTGTCTCCTTTTTTTTTTTTTGGACTGAATTCATGTTCATCGCCACAGAACAATGATCTGGGGTCTTTTGTAGTGGGTGGAACATCAGGGAGAAGATGAACATTTAGGGAAAAAACACTGGCAGGGGGTGGGGGAACACTAGGAGTCCCTGTGAGATACTTCATAAGCCCCAAACAGGAATAATCTGGAGAATAACGGCTTGAAGATGCTTTGGGTTTTCAGGTGGTCCTCCAACCTTGGCTACAAAAGAAGAATCTTTGTTTCATAAAGACCATCTCTTCATCTATCAGAAAAGAACTGGATAAAGTGACAGCTTTATAAACAGGCTGAAAAAGTAGTAGTACCCAAACACCTTAGTGATGAAAATTTGTGATAACCAAGACACTGGAGATGACTGGGAGGAGCTTGAATTAAGTGTTCTACAAACTATACAGTGGATGTAAAGCCATACAGGGCATGTCTAAATCGATTTATCATTTAATAACAGGTGATTTAAAATAGGTATTAAAATATGTAACGTGACTGAATAACTACACAGAATAAAATATTACCATACAACTTAAAAAGAAGAAAAATAAAAAGCAGGATCGAAGCAAATTGAAGGAGAATGTTTAAAGGTAATTTTACTGGTAATTTCAGCATGAGTTGACTAGCCACGCTTCCTCAGGGAATAAAGAACTGGGTATTGTAGGCCAGGTTAATGCCACATTTCAGAAATACATTCATTTGTGAATATGCAGATTAGCCACAATAAATGCTCCTTTAGGAATGTGATACCTTGTCTGGGAAAATTTAATAAGACAAAGCTTTCCTAAAGGTGTGTTTCTCCTTGAAGAGCCCAAAGTGTTCCGTCACTCCGCATTCTTCTGGGTGAATGCAATTGAGGCATGCAATCTAATTTCTGCAGAACTGTGATAATGAAGATCTAGGATTGCTGATATTGCTTTAGACCTGAATTATGAAGAATTGATGGGCAGCAGAAGAACAGAAAGCAACCCAATAAAACATGGGAGGCTGGAACAGTGGGAGCATGTGGAGTATTTTTAGTCAGACTCATGGCAGAAGCAGGTTCAAAGACTTTAGTTAGTACCGAAGATTATTTTATGAAGCCAACGAAATTAAATTGTTGAGATGGTGGATTCAAAGTGAAATTGAAGTTGAACTCTATTGCACAATCAATGGGAAACTGTTAAGGTCTCATCATGACTCCATATCCTCCCCCTCTCCTTTCCACACCGCCGAGATGTATCATAATTTGTATTTCACACAGCAGCCTGCAGATGGTGCTTCTAAGCACCTGTATTCCTGTAACTGACAGAAATGGCCCCAGAAAACAGTATCATTCTGTTGTCATGATGTGAAAACCGCTGAGTGCTCTGTACGGAGAATGAACACCTCAGCTCCACACATCTGGGCCCGCCGCAGACTGCCTTTTTGGGACATGAACTATTTATTCGCCTAAAACACTCTGCGTACATTGAGCTGAGAAAGCATCCATCTTTGCCGAAAAAGAAACGTGGGCAAACCCCAAATCAATGAAACTGTCCTTATATACTCACTCCCACTACCAGTAATATTATCTGCAGCTCTTTGTTCGATTGTGGAAAATCCACACCACCCCAGTCACAAAACACAACACATGCGCCGCATCAAACGGGTTTTCCTAAAGGCAGCTCCCCATTGCATCAGCACATTTTCAGTGGTAATTTCAGCATGAGTTGACTAGCCACGCTTCCTCGGGGAATAAAGAACTGGGTATTGTAGGCCAGGTTAACGCCACGTTTCAGAAATACATTCATTTATGAATGTGCAGATTAGCCACAATAAATGCTCCTTTAGGGATGTGATGCTGCGGACTTACTTGATATAGTAGGGCACTTTGTTTGGTGAGATGGCTCTCTCCCAGGGACCCTGGACAGAAGCTGAGAGAAAAAAAGAGACAAGGAGGTCAATTTCACCACAAACAGGAAAGACAACATTAATCTCCAGAATTACAATTTTACACTGATACTGGTCTGTTTGCTCAGTTGCCCATGAAGACAGGACGGATTAACCTGCTGTTCTGAAGTTTCTGTCCTAATCTAAGTGAAATTGAATTCATTCAGGCACAAAGATAAATGCAAAGGGAAAAAAAAAACCATTTCACCGCTAAACCTATAGAACAGATAAGAAATGGAGTGAGTCGACTGACGTGTGTTCTCTTATGTGTCTCCACTGGGTGCTTTTCTTATAACACTTCCTGTTGCTGCTTCTCAATATCTTTTACTATTTGATTGACTGGGTTTTATTAGTTCAGCAGCTGAAACATCCCTGTGTGACAGAGTTACATTCTAAGTTAGTGAAGTTAAAGCACAACATTTATCATTTTGATGGGCTTGTTTGCAACTTTGTTTGGTTTAAACAGAGTCCAATCTCATCGCCCAAAAATATATTTAATTGGTGCCACAAAATGACAGCTGACCAGCATGATCTTATTGGGGGAAAAAAAAAACAACCAAAATTGAGAGAGTGGCACCCGATAGCAGAGTATAATAAAAATTTCACATACTGGGAATTTGTTTTATAACGACCATATTATGTATTAGTCAAATTAATCATCTTTAAATTGTGTTTTAAATGCTTAAATTGGGGGCGCCTGGGTGGCTCAGTCGTTAAGCGTCTGCCTTCAGCTCAGGTCATGATCCCAGGGTCCTGGGATCGAGCCCCGCATCGGGCTCCCTGCTCGGCAGGAAGCCTGCTTCTGACTTTCCCACTCCTCCTGCCTGTGTTCCCTCTCTCACTGTGTCTCTCCCTATCAAATAAAAAAAAAAAAATCTTAAATGCTTAAATTGTCTGGGTTTCTCCTGTCCCAGAGATGAGCTCTAAAAACACCTTTTCTATACTGTTTAATCTGATGGGGGTTTTTTCTTTCTTCTTTCTTTCTTTTTTTAATGAAACAGCTACAATTTTTTATTTTATTTTATTTATTTATTTGACAGAGATCACAAGTAGGCAGAGAGGCAGGCAGAGAGAGAGGAAGAGAAGCAGGCTCCCCGCTGAGTGGAGAGCCTGATGCGGGGCTCGATCCCAGGACCCTGAGACCATGACCTGAGCCGAAGGCAGAGGCTTTAACCCACTGAGCCACCAAGGCGCCCTGGTTTTTTCTTTCTTTAAGACAAAATAATCATGTTAGGATGCACTATGCTATTTCCTCAACAATAAAATCTTCCTCCTGAAAAGAGTTTTTATGAAACTGGAGTTTTAAGAGGCAAAGAATATCATTGGAATACAAATACAAGAAGCATGCTTATTAACATCTAGCAATTTTATGTGTATGTCCATTTTTTCCCTGAATTTTCATCCTCCTTATAATTTGCAGCCCAGCTGATGCTGACCATCATTTCCTACTATGAAAAGCTTCCTTCTAAATTAGTCTCACAGTAAATTCACTCCACAGTATATTGAGATGTAAGAAAACGTCAAAGCTAATATATCCTTGACTACACTGTATAATATGAAAGAACAGCTTCTAATAAAAGTTAACTTCACCCACTGCCAGACAATTTAAGGGTAATGAAACTACAGATTCTTTGTTTTATACAGAGTAATAGAGGAATCGAATCACCCAACCTTTAACCAGACATGCTGCTTTGTACCTTGGTGATGTATCATTTAAAAGATAGAGGACATGGATTTGTATTTAGCTGCTAATTAGGCCTTTTCATTTTGGCAGACAGATTTTTAATATGGGGAAAAAAGAGACATTCATCTGCTGTTTTGAAGTAGACCCTTGCATTCAGTGTTCTTCTATTCCTACCCTCTCTGCCTTTCTCATTATCTGCCCTACCCTCCTTTGGTCTCTTTTTCTTTGCTAGGATATAGCCCTCTCGCCCTGTAAGGCAATAAAGGAAGGTAGATCTGATTTGAGAACTTAGGCTGAACTCTGTGACCTAGCTGGGCAGAGTCGGATGTTTCAGAAACCTAAGAACCCTACCCAAACCCTACCCAAACCCTTTCTAGGAGGAAACAATGCAGGGAGCCAGAATCCTAGCTCCTCCCTGCTCAGCACACCCCCTCCTCTTAAAACCATAGGCTTATAGAAGGAAGAAGAGAGTTTCCGAGAGCGTCTGGTCCAGCTCTCACCAGCTGTATTGCCAAGTCTATGAATGTCTAAACTGAGAAACTGCTATTCTTTTCTTAGAGGTGTCAGTGGGCTAAACCCCACTCTTTTTTTTAAGATTTTATTTATTTGACAGACAGAGATCACAAGTAGGCAGAGAGGCAGGCAGAGGGTTGGGGGGAAGCAAGCTTCCCACTGAGCAGAGAGCCCTATATGGGGCTCGATCCCAGGACCCTGAGATCATGACCTGAGCTGAAGGCAAAGGCTTAATCCACTGAGCCACCCAGGCACCCTGAACCCCACTCTTTCTGTCATTATTCCTTTCTAGTTCTTTATCAGTTTAATGGTCCAGAAATCATTTCTGATTTGGAGGATGCTGGGGACATCCTCTGATAGCAGAAGAGTCCATTTGAATTTCCTATAATATACTTAGGTACCTGTCAGAGAGAAGTGTGCTTGGAGAGGTCTAGGGGCTGCCTAAGTTGGCTCAAGGCGTGGGGAGGCTTCCTGACCGGAGCAACCTTGAAGTAGAAAATCTAGCAAGAGACAGGAAAAGCAGTGGTGCCCAACTGAGCTAATGGCTACAACTGCATTGAATGTCTACAGTTGACTTTGCACTGTTGAGCATTAAAAAGAAAAAAAATCCAATAAAATGCCAGAGGAGTACTCAGAATATGCTTAAACTAAATAGATGAAAAGATTTTGAAAGAATATTCTAAAAAATTCTCAGTGCCAGATCAACATGAAAATTTAAGTGTAACTGCGGGTCTCAAGTGTGACTTTTTCGAGTATATGAACTGGGTGGCTCAGTTGGTTAAGCGGCTGCCTTCGGCTCAGGTCATGATCCCAGCGTCCTGGGATCGAGTCCCACATCGGGCTACTTGCTCGGCAGGGAACCTGCTTCTCCCTCTGCCTCTGCCTGCCTCTCTTTCTGCCTGTGCTTGCTCTCTCTCTCTCTCTCTAACAAATAAATAAATAAAATATTTAAAAAAATCGTTGATTTCTTAGTTTCTTAAAATCAGACAAGCCTTTTGTCTTTGTGTGTAGTTATCAAGTGAATCCAATGGTGAAGGTCAGTGAATTTTCTGTGCTGAAAGATGTTTGTTCCCCCTTTGACTCAGTCTACAAACGTACCTAAGCAACTTAGGTTTCATCATTTGACACCCTAGCATTTTATATTAACAAATGTCCTCAATGAAAAAAATAAGGCAACTAACAATGGCCTTTCCCCATTCCTCCCCTGCCCCCCCCACCACAAACACACTGGAACTATGTGCTTTGGAAATAGCATTCAATCCAAGGAAGGTTCTACGTGATTAGATTCAGTGTGCCTTCTCAAGAGACTATGAAAAGGTTGTCGGCAATTTCACTTGCGGCTGCCAGAGGATTCTGGGCTTGCATGTATTCAAAAGTTGATCAAATACACAGTAACTCTTGTAAGTGTGTCCTAGAATTACCATTTCATTTCTTGCAGGGGTGCTGACACCAACAACAGCTGTTTCTTATCTTGGTGTACCAGTGGAAGCTCGTCATCATTCACCAAGCTAGCCTACGTAATAGACACACACATCTTTTATGCCTGGCACGTCCATTTTTAGTAGCCCATCAAGTGCAGATTTATTGGCAAGTAGCTTTTATATGACACTGTGCTATCCTTTGGTATTTTCTTATACAGATGTTTCTCTAACCACTACGTGTAAATCCAATGCAGCTTTGTGATTCAGATGCTTGAGTGTAAAAACCATGCATTATCGTACAGCACCGGCACCAGGGGTGGTTGTCTATTGAATTTAAATAGCAAACTGCACGTGAGTTTATTCATTCCAAAACCAACCTCTAAGTTTCCCCTCGCGTTACAGGTGCGCTGTGTTATTAAGAGCAAGAAAGGGGAGCAGTTCTACCTTTAAATGTTTTTCTTCCCTCGAGGTGACAGCATTCAATATTGTGCCAAAGGTGGTTTTGAAAATCACGGAGGCCACACTGTGTGGGCGAAGTTCTTATTTCAACCATTTTTTAATGCACTATGAACAGAGTGTGCCAAGTGATGCACCCTGGTGTTAGGCCATATTTTAATCGACATGGGGGCCTAACCAGAAAATTAAAGAGAATACTAATGGTATTTAAACCGTGCCAAAAGAGCACTCTCTGGAATTCAGACCCAAGTACATTCATTCATCTTTCTACTTCTGTTTGGTAGACTTGGTGTTTAATAATGTATTTCAGTCAAAAAATCTGGGGGCAGGGGCTCTTGGGTGCCTCAGTGGTTAAGCGTTTGCCTTCAGCTCAGGTCATGATCCCAAGGTCCTGAGATTGAGCCCTGCATCAGGCTCCCTGCTCAGTGGGAAGCCTGCTTCTTCCTCTCCCATTCACCCTGCTTGTGTTCTTTCTCTCACTGCCTCTCTCTCTCTCTGTCAAATAAGTAAATAAAATAAAAAAAAACTGGGGGCAGATTATAACAATAAATAATATAGCATTCATTGGAGATGGAATAGAAACCTCACCTATGGGGTTAACAAAAGGCGTGAGGGGGAATGACTAGCCACAGGCCCTCAGCTTCTTGGAAAAAGGCCAAATCCAGTAATGGTTTTATGGGTACATTCTAATAAAGGCACTCTAGAGCAATGTTTCTCCATCTTTCTTTTCTAAACCCCCCAAGTCCCCCTGCTAAGTATCTTTTTAGATATTTTTTCCTAATCTTCCCCGCCTTATCCCCGATGAAATTTTGATATCACAAATGTACTGTGTATCTGTTGATGTGCTGTGTGTATCTGTGCTTTACATAAGAAGAGTAAGATTTTTTCATCTCCCAGGAACCAATTTTTGTCCCTGTGGGGGCAATACCATTCCCACTGAGAGTACTTGATCTAGAAGGGGTTGGGGGTGGAGGGGAGAAAGGGAAACCTCTTCTGTGCCTGCAACATGACCTCAAGCATGACACCCATCATGACCCTTGTGGTATTATTATTTTCATTTTGCAGATGATCCAACAGTTACACATGGAATAGCACACATGGAATAGTGTACTAAGGTTCTAAGTCAGTAAGTATTAGATCCCAATTTTGGTTTATTACTCAAGTCAGATGACTCAGGAAATGGATAACACAAACATGCTATGACTACTGTATGCTCCACACTGTATGCTCCTTAGTGTAATCCTCCCAAACACCCAATGTGGTTCTGCAATTCCATTATTATACATGCAGAAAGTGAAGCTCAGAACAGTTCAGACAACCAGCTCAGGTCATGGAAGCTAGTAAAGGGCACATCCAGGATTATAACCAAGTCAAGTTTGTCTAGTCTCTGTGCTTTATTTCATCCTGGATGGTATGTAACAGGCATCTCCAAGTATTTGCCAGACAATTGAGTGAACAGATTCATCTTAAAAAGAATATGATGTCTTCTAGTTCAAGTTCTTTACCCTCTGATATCTAAATTTACCCTCTACGTGATTTCCACCAAATGATTTCCCAGGGGGGTGTTGGAACAACTGCACTGATCTGGAAGGCATCTTTGGTATTCTCCATAGCTCCAGTGATGATTAGAAAGAGCTTCCTTTTGCCCTCCTGTCCTCTTTCTGCCATCTTTCCATGCCGCCATAATGGTTCACATGAATGTCCCGGCAGATGCTCTCAAGAACATTAACCATGCCGAAGGGAGAGGCAAATGCCAGGCTCTTATTAGGCCGTGCTCCAAAGTCATCATCTAGGTTCTCACTCTGATGATGAAGCATGGTTGCATTGGTGAATCTGAAATCTCTGATAATCACAGAGCTGAGAAAATGGCTGTGAACCTCAGGGGCAGATGAAACAAGTGTAGAGTGATCAGCCCTAGACCTGATGTACTATTCAAAAATCTAGAAAAATGCTGGAATTATCTGCTCCTACCCCACCAGTTTGGTTTTATTGTCCTGAAAACCTCAGCTGCCATCATGGACCATGAAGAAACAGGATGAAAACACACAGGAGGGAAAATCCTGGGATTCTTTTTCAAGGGATACACAAATAAAATGCCTCAGAGAGAGAAAGAAAGGGAAGGAAGGAAGGTAGGAAGGAAGAGAAAGAGCAAGATTCCTTTTATTCTGGTCAAAATCTGCCTCCCTATAATCTGTCATCTCCAAGATTGGTCCTATTCTAGATATCTAAATTAAATAATCTGATCAGTTGAGAGAAATAAATTTCAATAGACCTGAGACCTATTTTCATCTGAAAGATAAAAACAGACCCTGGTTCTTTTTTTTTATTCATTTGACAGACAGAGATCACAAGTAGGCAGAGAGGCAGGCAGAGAGAGAGAGGAAGGGAAACAGGCTCCCCGCCGAGCAGAGAGCCCGACGCGGGGCTCGATCTCAGGACCCTGAGATCATGACCTGAGCCGAAGGCAGAGGCTTTAACCCACTGAGCCACCCAGGTGCCCCCAGACCCTGGTTCTTAAACAAAGCATTACCTAACACCACCTCACTCACTATTGGATACATTTTTACAGAGCACCTACTACGCACTAGGCACTTGGCAAAGAGCTGGACCTAGTGCACCCAGTAAAACCTAGTTCCTCCTACTATGCATTTTAGTTTCTGAGGATATTCTTCAATGAACACATCTATTATTCTAGCATTAAAATCAACCAACTGCTATCTGCTGAACATACACATATGTTCTCATAATATATTATGCGCTCAGCTCTGCACTAGGTATTTGCAGGCAGGGGTGGAGTAGGGTGGCGTATGGTAGGGCAAGAGGTCCTGACATGTCCCATGCCCTAAGGACATTATTATTTAAATAAGATCAGGTTTTAGAAGAACATATATTCTAATGGAAGTAAAGCAGTTAGAGTCCTAGCCAGAAACAGATGGCACATTCTTATCAGCTAAGTTGAGTAGAATTCAGTAAAAGGGCTGGTTTACACAAACAAACAAAGAGGTTTGTGCAAGGTGTAGGGAAATCACAAGGGGTAACAGTAAGAACAAGGAACTATTAGCATCCCTAGGTCTGAGGGACGAGGACAGAGAGCCATTAGGAATAGAGTGGGGGAGGGGGGAAGGAGAAAGCAGGAGAAAGAAAGACAAAGGAGAAGAGAGGGGTTGAGAGGGAGAGAGAAAAGAGAAAGAGGAAAAAAAGAGAGGATAATGGCCTGAGTTGTAGTAACCAGGAGAATGGAAGCCATCTTGGCCACAGTGCCCCAGAAGCAAACATGAAGAAGTAGTTTGAGTTATAATTCAAGGAAGCACTGGTACAGGAGCTAGAAGTAAGGCAAGGAAAGGAGACAACTTGATAAGGGATGCAGTGCTGCTTTGGGTCCCTGGGGCCCACCACAGGTGAGGATTTCAGGACAGAAGACACCTCAGAGTGATTCCCCCTCTACTCACCTCTGAGGGGGTGAAGGAACTGGAATATTTATTTACCATTGCTTGAGGGCTACTCCTGGAGTCTGGGTGGTGGTTGGGTTGGGTCATTAACTCTCTGGCCTGCCCCGTGTGAGCTGGTGAGCAAGGCCTATGGCCAGAGAAAGCCTTGAAGGCCTAGTCACATGTGTGTGTAGTTGAAAGCTGAGGTTTGGTGTGCTTGGGCACAGTGAATTCCAGAAGGTATATGGGGAAGGCCTTGATAACTTAGGCTACAGAAGATATGTGCTAAGAATGATGGAAAAGACAGATGTAAGAAATCTGAGTTACTGAAGGATATGTAGTCACCATTCCTGTGTATCTGTGGATTGCTTTGTGAGAACCTTATACACCTCTACTTTGTGTAAGGCACTGTTAATTCGCGTTTTCTGTTATCTGAAGTCAAACTTGCTTCTGAGTAAATTACTCTCACCCATCCAGACCATCTATGGCTGCTCACATCATTCCTGGTTCACACTGTCAATGGCTGAAGAACATTTCATTAATGGCTGTACCATGATTTATTGAAGAAACACCCTCTTTGGGAAAATTTAGATTTTTTTCAGTTTTTCACTGTTGTAAGTCAGGTTGCAATGAATCTCTCTGTAGATAAATCTTTGCACACAGTTTTTGCCAATTTTCTTAAGCAAAATTCCTAGAAATATATTTACTTCATTGAAGGCTATGAACACTTTAAAGGCATTTTATACAAATTACATTCCTGCCAGCAGGAGTCTTTCTTTATTGATCCAGGAAGAAAGGGAAAAATCCATTTTCTGCTGGTCAATGGTATTTAGTTGGTATAATTCTTAAGGCACATTAGATATACTGCCTGATACAGATTATTTGAGAACATGCTTCTCATAGTCCTTTTTTCCATGACAGATTGTAAACTTTCTGAGTTCAGAGAGGCACTCAGCACATCGGCTTTCTGTCTCAAAGCCCACCCCAGCATCTTGAGAGGTATGTGGATCAAGTAGAAAGTGTCTAGAACATAGATTCAGAAGAAATCGATTTGAGTTCCAACTCCACCATTACTCCCTGATTTTAAGCAAGTCTTGTTTTATCCCTGAGCCTTATTTATTTTATATGAAAAATAGGAATAATTATATCTCCCTTGCTGAAAGGCTGTTAGGATAAAATGAGAAAATGGATATGAAATTGCTTTGCAAAATGTTAATCACCATATAAATAATGTTTGTAATCACATACCTATGGGATGTTGTCTGAATATTGGTAATTCTAGAATCAATCTCTCTGCCTCAACTAAGCAGCAATTGTCTTCAGCTCTTGCATCCATTCCTAACTACTAATAATGTGCCATATACAAGATAAAGTGTAGCAGAGAGAAATGCCTTTGAACCTGAACTGCTTGGGCTTACAGTATATTGTATTCTATCTTTGCCTAGACCAATGGCTTCTGCTCAACAGGTCCTTCATACACAGGTAGACCATTTGTCCAATATTCATCAACATGAATGATGAATGGATGAGTCCATATTTGATACAATGGGAAAGAGAGGGACAGAGACTGCTTTACAATCAGAGGACTGTGATGATATAAAGATAAGAACACTGTTCTTGGGCGCCTGGGTGGCTCAGTTGGTTAAGCAACTGCCTTCAGCTCAGGTCATGGTCCTGGAGTCCTGGGATCGAGTCCCACATCGGGCTCCCAGCCCCATGGGGGGTCTGCTTCTCCCTCTGACCTTCTCCTCGCTCATGTTCTTTCTCACTGTCTCTCTTTCAAATAAATAAATAAAATATTAAAAAAAAAAAAAAGAACACTGTTCTTGTGCTACTATGTATAATGGATTGGAGGTAGGAGGGTGGAATTTAGCAGGTAGTTCCTAAGTGAATTTGGTATCCACTCAGAGTGAGAAGTCACACATGACTCTGTACTTCTATGATTCAGTTACTAAGCAACTGGGAATTTGGCAGAAAAAATAAGCTGGAAGGTAAATTTCAGATAAATGTCATACTTAGGTTAAAATATTTGGAAGGCAGGTCTTTTCACTGAAACTCAGGTGAAAGGACAAAACTGTAAGTACTAGGGGGCCTCCAGAGCTATAAACATACCTGGACTCTTGTAGGAAAGGAGGCTGTTAAAAGAAAAGTGTACCCTGGGAAGGGGTCTGTAATTGGGATCCCAGTAAACAAAAAAACCCTCCAAAGAAAAACAGTACAGAAACTAGAATAAAGTAGGGTGAAACATGAAAAACAGAGCCAGATGGTGAGCCATTATGAGTACCAATGGGTTCCAGTGGACTAAGGTACAGAAGAGGAAGATCTACTTGGTCACAAGACCACTGGTGATCTCAAAAGGGCAATTTTGCAGGAGCAGTGAAGGCCAAACCAGATATAGAAGTTGAAACAGCTGGTAGATAGAAGGAAGTAGCAGGATTAGGTCCTATCCAAGCATATGAGAAGTTGTGTGTGAAAGAAGAACATACAGGGACAGGGGGAACATCTAATGGCTGGTCATCCCTCTTTCTGGTTCTGTAAATCAGCCCACTCAATTCATGTATTTATGGAATTTGCTTAGTGTCTTCTCTAAAATATTCAATTACCCACAAAAAAAACTTATTTCCACTTTTCTTTTTTAGTTCCTATGGTTATACTCAAGATTACAGTACAGTGCTGAAGTTTTCAAGTAGTTATCAATGCTGAATGTATGTGTATGTATCTCTCACTTTTCCCATTGTGATGGCTTTCTGTATGATTTGTATTTTTTTGTAAGGGGATGCGTCTAGTTCCAGTAGCAAGAGTAAGTTTTCTGTCAATTGCCTGAAAGGCTGAGTTAAATTGTACACTTTTCAAAAACATTAAATTAAAATAAGAATAGTGCTTTATATGTCTGTATCATATATCAAAAGTAAAGATTCAATGAAAACTTTAAGATCACTTACTAAACTTTCAAAGATGGGCAGGTTTTCCATAAAGATTTCACCAGCAGAGACAGATGGGCTACACTCCAGAGGGGAAGGTCACAAGAGTGATGAATGAGACCTCTAATGTCTGCCCTAGCTGTGAAAATCTTTATGGCTAACTAAAATTCCTCACGAATAACAACCTGTAAATATTATATGAGCTGTCAGACGGAGAGCACCGAGCTCTGGGACCATCGCACATGGTGAACAGAATACCACCCCATGGGATTTGTCAGTAGACTGCCAAGGCATTTAGCATATCAGGCTTCCATTTAATCTGGGAAGTCAAGAGTTCATACTAAACTACCCACCAGCGTGACTGAGTTGCAGAGATACAAACATTTCTAAGTGCTGCTGGCTGCACAGTCCCGCAAAATCTCATAACCAATATTTGGAAGCATTGCTCATGAAAGAAAATCTCCTTCAAACTGACTTATACAAAACCCCAAGAACCTCATGGTCATTATTGGGATAGTTAGAAAGAAATACACCTCCTAAGGCCAGCTATAGGAGGAGAGGTGTCTATATAAATAGAGCCGTGACCGGGTTATGCTCATGGAATGTCTGACTAATTCTGAACAGAACTGGCTGACAGTATTACCATAGAACTTTCCTCCAGGTAAAGGTGGCTACAGTCTTTAGGCCATCTGGGTTTAGCCAGTTACTAACAAGTCAGTGCAATATTGCCAGGTGCCTTTAGTGTCTCTCCAGATGTGCTTTTAAAAGATGGCAGGCAGTCAGCAGCATTTGCTGAATGCTCTCTGTGTGAACTACCGTATTGTATTAGGCACCAGGGAAATTTCAAGGCATGTAAAATTTGAAACCTAAGCCAGTAGGGAGCAACTCCAATATTAAAAACCAAATGACTGTAGATGGGATGCATATCCATTTAGAAAGAGAGAGTGAGAAAGAGCTAAGGAGAGGTCAAAAATTAGAGCAAAAAGAAGGTGGGGGAGATTAAATTTTTATCCCAATACCTTCCTTCACTGAAACAACAAAACATCTATAACTGAGCCATAGCTTCCTGGCAAACAGTACCATTCCCAGCCCCAGTAGAAACTAGTAGAAACTAGTAGCCTAGAGCCAAACCCAGCCAACCTCCAACCTATAGCCTGCAGCAGAGCTTCCCAAACTTTATCTAGATCATCTGAACTACAGTTGGCTTGTAGACCTAAACACGTGAGAACAGAAACTTTCTATTCTCATATAGGAGGAAGGGAGGAAGAGAGTAAGAGTGAGAAAGAGGAGGATAGACAGAGAGAGAGGGGGGTCAAAAAACACCAAAGGGGTGAAAGAAAAGAAAAATACTCCCAAGCAGCAGTCTCCCGATTTGTTACTAGCCACATTCTCTGTTGTCATCCAAGGATCAATGGGGATTACCCACTTTCATCTTTGTAGTTGAGACTTGTGGGTTGCCACTTTCTAGTTCCTAGAACCCTTTCTCTGAAGCTGATAATCTGTAATGATACAAATGTAAACTTGAATGTGTCATTAAACTTCTCCAGCCTGTTTTCTATTCTGTGAAAGAGAGATGGTCTTACTCCTTATTTTACAGGGTTGCTATTAAGACACAGGCCAAAGCATGGAAAATGCTTCCTCAGTGTTAAGAGTACAAAGTACGCCATATTTTTTGTATTCCTATTCCTACCCCCACTATCATCATCATCATTCATGTGGTGAGTCATCGGGATATTTATTCCATTAACTAACTTACTGCCAGTGTGAAGAATCTTAGGGAAACGAGGCAAATGACACTCTATGATTCTAGAGTTAAAATGAATGGTACACAATAAGCACAGGCATAGGCAACAACTCCAGTAAATAATTCCTCTTTTTCCTTCTGCCACCATTTTCTGTCTCTTCAAAAAATTTTATGCAGTTCTCAAGAGTAGTAAAACATGAGAGGAGACATATCTTCCTTTTGGCATTCTGATGCTGGTGGCAACTATGAGAGTCAATGGTGTTTGACCGTTTTATATGAATATTACCTAAGAATTCAAAACAAATAGCTAAGTATTTTTAGAAAGACTTAGAACAAGACATTTTCATTTTAATTTCTATTTTTGGTTCTGATTTTTAAATTAAATTTCACATGACCAAAGTTACTATCATTTTTTTTCTATTTAAATTAGTGTGGCTTTTTCACAGGAGAGGAATGATTTGACCTCCTTTAAGACTTAAGCTTTGTCGTCCTTTATTTTTCCCTAAGATTGCAAGGGTTCTGGTGGGTTTTTGTGTTGGGCTCCAGGAATAACAGAAGATTTGGTTCAAAACTTTCCCTCTTCCCTTGCAACCTTTAATAGATATATCTGCTCCAGACCTCCTGGACCAAGGCTTTTGAATCAGTCTCTTTCCCTTGATAGCCAGCTGGCCTAGATTAAGTTCTACAACACAAACTCTCACTTTTTACCTTTTGAGAATAAATCCCTTTGTCCTTAACTCACATTGCAAATGAGCTCATTCCATTCCTTTTCTAATTTTTTTCCTAGACATTTCCTGCTCAGATTTTCTCTTTCCAAGTCAAATTGTCCCCATGTTGACTAATCCTTCAATTATTCTCTCTCGTCTGCCTATTTCTAGCTCATTAAAACATTAGCACTCTCTAAAACCTATATTTATATTCATTATACATACATAAGAAATCCCTTTTCTGGACAAAAGGGCTATAAGGAGGCTACATGTAAAATTGGAAAGGGGAATATTCATCAAATCAGAATACATCCCGTGAACCTTGCTAAGTGAAAGAAATCAAGGGCCAAACAATGAGAAGCCTTCTTTGCTCAATTCCTCTCAAATGAAATACTCTCTACCTTGGATTTGTACATAGCCTCTGAGACATACTAGTTGTGATATATTTTATAAGAGATAATATACTTGGTCTTTTTCTATAGTTGCTGACTCATAGTTCCCAAGACTCTTGGAATTTCCTGGGTGAAGAGTGATAAAGGTATGTTTTGTTATGTTAATGAGGCGACTTTTGGAAGAGCAGGATGGAACCTTGTCACCAGAGATACAACCTGGTTTTAGAGGGTTAGAACTTTCGGTCTCCACCCCTCCCCCAGACCTGGGGAGGCGGGAAAGTAGAGGAGCTGGGGGTTGAATCCAATAGCCAAAGATTCAGTCCATCATTAGTATGTAATGAAGCCTCGGTAAAAACTCAAAAGGACAGGGTCTGGAGAGCTTTTGTGTTGGTGAACACATGGAGGTGTGGGGGGAGTGGTGCTCCTAGAGAGGTCATGGCAGCCCCACACCCTTCTCACATACCTCGCCCTGTGAATCTCTTTCATCTGATGTTCCTGTGTTCTATCCCTTTATCATAAACCTGTGGTCTTGGAAGTAAAATGTTTCTCTGAATGCTGGGAACAGCTCTAGCAAATTAATCAAACCTGAGAAGGAACTTCTGGTTTATGGCCAGTGGGTCAGAAGAAGTACAGGAAACAATCTGGACTTGTGACTGTGTTTGAAGTCCAAGGAGGAGGTTGTGGAAACCTCCCATCTATAACTGGCTGGTGAGAAGCACTGGTAAAAGCTGGGCTTGCGACTGGCATTTGAAGTATGTAGGGTGGGGGGCCAGTCTTATAGGCCTATACCCTTAACCTGTAGGATCCGATGCTATCTGTGGGTCAATGGGGTCAGAACTGAGTTGAACCTGCTGGTATGTGAGAATCCCTTGGTGCTGTGTGGGAAGTGCTCCCCTCCATGGAAATTGGACTCAGGAACCTCATTTACTAGTCTATAAAGAATATCTCATTTCTCCTCCTGTGGAATTAATTTCCTCCTTCCACTCTAGTCTTACCATTCCTATTTACCACAATCATAGGTCACGTTTTTGTTATTGTTGTTGTTGTTTAAATAAGTCTTTCTCTTTTGAAAATTTGAGCATCCCAAAGCCAGGATTCAGTCTTTCTCAGCTTCCTATTCCAAATGCCTAGTGTTTGTTAATAAATATAAGGAGGAAGGAAGGCTACAGGCATAGTAAATCAGATCAGGTCACTTCTTAGCTCAGAACCTTCCTAAGTCTTCCCTTCTTAGGAAGAAATTTCAAAGGTTTTTAACAATAGTTGACAAGACCTGACTTGGCCTGGCTCTTTGTTGTTCACTGACCTCCTTATCCTTCACCATCTTGCTTCCTCAGATTCAGTCCTACTGAACTCCTTGTTGTTTCCCAAACCCACTAAGCTTGCTCGCATCTCAGGTTCTTTGACATTTACTGTTTCCTGTACCTGGAACCCTCTTTATCTGCCTGGCTTGTTCCTCACTTCTCTACTCAGATGCCACCCACATGACCACCCCATTTAAAAAGTTCCCTTCTCCTATCACCTCTAGCCTGCTTTATTCTTCTCTGTCAAACTTATTATGACCTCACTGCCTTCTCCTATTGAAACTGAAGTCTATGAGAGAGGACTTTTCTTTCATTTACTGCAGTTTCCCCAGTACCTAGAACAGAGTTTGACCTATGCTGGTCATTGAATGGACTAGTTGAATGACAGAATGAATCAATTCTTAGCTGGCCGAAAATAAAGTGATGCTCATAATTTTTCCAGGACATTAGACTAGGCACTAGACTCAGTTCTTTTCTACTGTATTAGAGCGGGAATAATCTTCAGCATGCCCAGTTAGTCATTCAATCAAGGCACATCCTGTACTTATCTCCAAGATGTTGGATGAGTGACATTAAGAAAAAATAAAAGGAATGCATGCCCTTTACCCTTTTGGTGCTCACACTCCAACCCATTTCCTTTTATGATCTATTTTATCGACTATCCTTCATTCTAACTCTTGTCTGTCATTGGTATGTGTGCTGCTGGGCATAAGGTATAAGGCAAGAGGCTGACGTAATCTCTTGCTGTCCTCAAAGTCCTTACTTGTTAATGGAGGTCACAGGGTCAGATGTCTTAAATAATGATCATCACTACATACACTGGACAAAATCATCAACTTCATAATAAAAGCAAGAGTAAATCTAATCACCCAGTGATAAGAATGAGCCCATTACAATGCCTTTTCCTCAGATGCTTTGAAATGCCTGTCAGTTACATTGTCTTCTCACAGATGGGGTTCCCCAGGTAACAGACTCTGAGACAATGTTTAAAGAGCAGGGTATGGGGCGCCTGGGTGGCTCAGCAGGTTAAAGCCTCTGCCTTCGGCTCAGGTCGTGATTTCAGGGTCCTGGGATCAAGCCTTGCATCGGGCTCTCTGCTTAGCAGGGAGCCTGCTTCCCTCTCTCTCTCTGCCTGCCTCTCTTCCTACTTGTGATCTCTCTCTGTCAAATAAATAAAATCTTTAAAAAAATAAAATAAAGATCAGGGTATTTAGGAAGGTGTGCCCTTGTGATCAACACCTGTGGAAGAGAGAAGGAAGTAGGAGTGGTGACCAAGAGAAGTCAAGCTAGGATGCAGGCCCAGTGACAGTCTCAGTGAATCCCACTGCAGCTTCTGAAGTATAATGTTAGAGTTCTGCATTAGGCCAAAATGGCCATGTCTTTATCCTTCTGCAACCATTGGGAGCTACCCTTGGAAGGGGTGTGAGCTTGGGGAAATCAGCTGAAGCACGTCCCCAGAGAACAGATAGCTGAAGGTTGTCTGCTGAGGACACTCCTCTTCACTGCATGGGACCTGGGAGTTACAAATAAGTAGGCTCAAATGACTCCTCACACACAGGCCATTCTACTTAGTGTTCCATGTGACTCAACTACCATGGCTACACATCGTCCAGGACTCAGGTATACAGGAGTGGTTCTCAGCCGGGGACAATTTTGCCTTCTAAAGGAAGGCATCCAGAGACATTTCTGGTAGTCACAGCTGAGAGGGAGGGTGCTACTGGCATGGAGTTGGGGAAGGCCAGGGATGTTGTTAAATATCCTATAGCACACAGCACAGTCTCCCCAAAAAAGAATTGTCTAGATCACTCAGTCAAGAAAGGCTGGTTTTGGGGCACCTGGGTGGCTCAGTGGGTTAAAGCCTCTGCCTTCGGCTCAGGTCATGATCCCAGGGTCCTGGGATCGAGCCCCGCATTGGGCTCTCTGCTCAGCAGGGGGCCTGCTTCCCCCTCTCCCTCTGCCTGCCTCTCTGCCTACTTGTGATATCTGTCTGTCAAATTAAAAAAAATTTTTTAAAAAGGCTGGTTTTAATATAAACAGATTGTATATACGTGACCCAATCAGATGCTCTTTCTTGGAGAGTTTGATTGCAACATATAGGGAAATTTAGGGGGTCGAAAGTAGGGAAGTTAAAAAAGAGTTAGAGGGCTAAAGAAGAAAACAGAAGTCACAAGGCAGTTGAAACTATACGGACAAGGTGGAGAGGAGATAGGAGAGAGAAGCTATGATACTCTGGTAGTTTGAGTCTACAGCTGTAAAGCACATCAGGAAAAAAAAGCAAACACGCTTTCTAGAGACTGCCATTCCCCATCCTCCCTTATGTTTCCAGGGATCCCTCTCATCACCTAAGTCTATCCCCATTCCTTACAGCTCAAAGGAGACAAAGCTCATCTGCAGTAGACTGAAATCAAGAAGACTATTACTGCTGATATCTAAAAGTATATTTAAAAATTCAAGAGAATTATTTTTCTAGAGAGGGACAGGGGAGAGATAGAGGGAGAGAATCTTAAGTAGGCTCCATGCCCAGCACAGAACCCAACCCAGGGCTTGATCTCAGGATCTGAGATCATGACCTGAGCTGAGATCAAGGGTCAGATGCTTAACTGACTGAGCCACCCAGGCATCCCTCAAGAAAATGGTTTTTATTTCATTTTATTTATTTTTAAAAGACTCCATTCATTTATTTGAGACAGAGAGAGAGAGTGAGCAAGCATGCGCTGGGCTGGGGCAGAGGGAGAGGGAGAAGCAGACTTCCTGCTGAGCAGGGAGCCCAATGTGGGGTTCGATCCCAGGACCCCGGGATCATGACCTGAGTTGAAGGTAAATGCTCAACTGACTGAGCCACCCAGGCACCCTAAGAGAATGGTTTTTAAATTAGCAACAGTTTATGTAAGTCTACAAAAGAACAAAATGCCTTTGTCCTCACCTCAAAGTTCTCACCAAAAAGTATTTTGTAATCCCAAGCTGGTTGTGTTCTGAAAATGGAAAACATCCAAATGGAAAAACTAAAGTAATGATTTTTGCCCACAGGGATATGATTCCACCATTTCTGTTGTGCAAAGCTTTGTATTTTGGGACGGATGACAAAATGTTACCTTAGGCCAAACTCACAAATGCCTTCATTTTCTGGAGAGTGTAAAAATATACCTTTCAGAGCCAGCATTCTGCTAAAATAGTGCCCATGTATCATGGCACTGGCTCAGCGCTGTGGTGCTGCTCAGTGTCCTAGGTCCCCTTGAAGCTCAGAGAAATCCGTCACGATGAGGAAAACAAGAAAGAAACAAGCATTTGCTTAGTTTCCGCCATGTCACCAGGCTAATCTCCAGGAAGGTATGTGGCAGAGTGGTGGTTGTGATCAAGCTGAATGTCACTATTGGCCTCCACTGTCAGATTATACATGGGGTAGCACAGTAGTTTCATCCAGTCTGGGAGATGTTAATGTTGTTGGTGTCCCCCTCAGAACTCTTTCCCCGATGAGGCATCCATCCCCAGCTGCTATGATTGTTGATCGCTACAGGTCCATTGGCCCCAGCTCCAGAGAACCTTCCTCAGTGAAATGGGAACTGTTGTCCCCTGCTCCCCAGAAATCCACAGTCAATGCCTGACTGACAGGCTTTGGAAACAAAGACCCAGCTCCCTTCTTTCAAAATGGGGCCAACTCTGTGGCACGCTGTGTGCTGTGTGTTCCAGAGTGCCCTAGGGGGTCAGGCCAAAGTTCTTCTCCACTTCCTTGCTTAGCTTGACTTTATCACCAGCATAATCCCCACCACATCCTCCCTTTCTCACTCTGCTTTCCCCATGAGCTGCTGTTGAGGCAAATTACTCATATAAGAATCTATTTCCATGAAACATTACTGAAGGCTGAGGTGACCGACCATCCCCATACATTCAGCGCTGAGATTTCCTGAGGTGCAGGAATCTCACTGTTCAAACCAAGAACATCCCAGACAGACACACCAGGACGAGTAGTCATCCTAACTTAAGGCAGATATATATTTGGACCTTGAGCTTTGTCTCCACGACTTTGAATAATCTGAATAACACTGATTTGGTGGTGTGCTGGTAAACCAGCTATGCAAAAAAAGAAAAACAAGTCTTGATTTGCCATATTTGCCAATTTTGCTGGGGTCTGTAGTCACACTATGGCTGATCTCAAGCTACCAAAGGTCAGTTTAACAACCAGCTCACAATGGCTGTATACTTAACAACTGGCTCCTTCAGGCCAGCACAAGCCAGCTCCAGTACACAGATTCCCACAGAACAGAGAACTTTCCAAAGCTTTCGCATGTGTCCAAATAAATGGATACAGAGGACAGAAGATGCAAAACTTTGTTACTGAGCTTACTCTGAAGCAAATAAATCTAGGTCTTTGTAAAGAATATAAATTTGAGCTCAAGGAGAAACGGCCACAGAAATTGGTTTTGAGAAAAGAGTTTAATTATTATCACTGTGACTGCTTCTTGTGGGCCTCTGGAAGGCTACCTTTGAACTTACAGAGCTGTTACCAGCATCACTGATAAGTTACAAGGCATTTGTCCCAAATTCCCAACACTTGTGACAGCATGTGACTGCTGAAGAAATTGGCCCAAATTATTTTGCCCTGAGATTTTTCCCTGATAAGGAAGCTTTAGGTTGAAAATCATCTCACAATGTAGCTGCAAGCTTCTCCCTGACTTATCACAATGGCTTCCTTAAGACTCTCTGAAGCTTTAAATTATTGGTCTACTTGTATTTCAAATTCATCCATCCCCTGAGGACAATGGTAGCATAGATTGGAGCACTGTTAAGTGAAATGTCAGCAATTATTAGATGTGCTTAAAGTTTTGCCCCCCAATGTTCTTTATTAAGTGTGTGAGTGGAAGGAGGCTGTGGGGTATCAGGATGCAGGGATGAAGGTTTGGTAATTCTCCAAATGGAAACAAATTTTTAGTCTGATGTAGCGAGGGGAAACTGTAAAGGCTTGTATTATTTTAAGGAGACAAAGAGTTAACCAGGGATTTGATTAAGGCATTTAATATGATAAAGCCTGAAGGAAATAAGTGATCAGTTCTTTCTTTTTACAGTGTCTCATAATCTGAGAACAAGAAGATCACTCAATGAAACTCATAGCTTTTAAATTCAGAACAAACAGTAAAAAGAAAATTTGTCTTACAGAGTTCCATAGCCATCAACAGAGGGTAAGACTATAAGAGGTCAGTGGGTCAAAAGCTAGAGAATAAAAATCTTTACTATTATTGTTCTTTTCCTCTATCAAACTAATACACATTTATTATTAAAAAACTGCAAAAGTTAAAAAAATGCAATAGCTCTTTGCATTCTGATGTTTTTCAGTCTTGTTGTTAGATGTTCCCTTCTGTTGTTTTTATTTTCTAATAGAGTTGTGATCATACTGTAATTGTGAAGTCTGATTTTTTTCCTTAATATATTATATGGCACAGGAGAGTTTTATGAAAAGGACCATGTCAAGTTCTGAATGCTGTTAGTCCTTGCTCAGAGGCAACACGAAAGGTCACATTACTTATTGAGTGTCTACTATGTGATAGTCACTATGCTAAATCTCATGCCACTGTGTATTAGCAATGTCAGTAGGAAATTGACTTCTTCTTTTGGATATAAAACATAATTCACTCTGTAAATGATTTCACTGAACACCTATCAAGTACAGTTACCATGTTAGATGCTGGAGAATATAAACCCTTCCTGTCCTAGCAGAGATTGGGGTCTGCTCATTGATTACTCAACTATTCATTAGTTGTACAAATAACAATTGAGTTTGTATACTATGAAAAACTCTGCCCTTTCAGATTAGATTCATGAAAAACATCTTTGGGAAGGATAGGATCTAGTTACACACAATTAAAGACAAAAAAATGAATGATACTTTCACATCTAGTTTGACTCTAATAGGCAGATATAAACCTATACTGTCAAGTTGATAGTGATAACGACATTAGTGCTAATAGCAATCACTTATATATCACTATGTGCCAGGTACTGTTCCATATATTTTATTTATTTTAAGTAGGCTCCAATACTCAGCATGGAGCTCAGGGCTGGGCTTGAACTCATGACCTTCAGATCAAAGCCTGAGCTGAGATCAAGCATTGGTTGCTCAACTGACTGAGCAACCTAGGTGACCCTGTTCTATATATTTTACATAAAGTATATACACAGTGTATGTGTGTGTGCATATATATATATATATATATACAGACATGCATACAGTAACTACTGGATCTTCAGTATAACCCTGAGGCAATATTACCATATTTTATTGAATTCAAAACTTCATTGGACATTAGATACATTCTGATTTCAGGACTTTTATAATTGTGGCAAGGGAATATGTCTTACATTTGATAAAATGTTACCATTATCCCCATTTTACAGATGAAGATGAGGAGATGGAGTATCTGACCACTACTTGAACCTTGTTAGCCTAGTTCCAAAGGCTATAGTCTTACAAATATACCAAGTGAGATAACACTTGACCCAGAGGCATTCAGAGAAAATTCAGTCTCTGTAAATCAACTTAGTATGGCCCAGGCCAAGAGAAACAGAAGAGAGAAATCTGCAGGAATATCAGATGAACTAGATGATTGTGGGCTTCAGTGTTGTTGTCACTGGGTAAGGCAGTGTGATATATGGCTTGCAAGTCCAGAAACTGGGTTCCAGTCCCACATCTATTATAACCATGTGTGTGACCTTGGTGATGTCATTTTATCTTTCTGCACATATTCTGTCTTCTGTAAAAATAAAGGTAGGTATGGTGTAATTCAGTGCCTTTCAAATTTTTTGGACTGCAACTCACAAAAGGAAAGCATTTTACTTTCTGTTGTAGTACACACATATGCGTGTGTGCATGTGCACACACACCCACCCAACTGAAACCAAAGTGTCAAAACAATACTTAACGTTGCTTGTGAAATGTACTCTGATATTTTCTCATCCCTTCCATCCCATTAAAAAATTGTTGGTTGCAAGTTACTGAATTGATTTCATATTCACTAATGAGTACTTTGAGAACAACTCATATAGATGCTCCTTAAGCCTCTCTCCAGTTAGGAAATTCTACAGCATAGGGGACTCCTGGGGTGGGGGTGGGAGCCAGAAACCTCAGGAAAGAGAAAGTTGACCCTTCTGCCTTATAAATAACTCATTTTCTTTTTAATTGGATCGTGTTCTTACTATCTTCAGCAGAAAGTTCTCATCATTAAACCATTTGGCAAATACCACTTTAGGGCAAAGATTCCTATACTGTGTTTCATGGCACGTTCAGTGAGAAGTTAATTGGTATGCCTGAAAAAGACTTCCCTAGTCACGTAAGTACGGAGAAGAGCTACTGACTTTATCCTCTTCTTAGTATCCCTAGGTATAGTAAACGCTGCAACAATTTCAACAATAGAAAAGAAACTTTCTTACCTTTATAAGATACTGTTTCTCCAATCTTACTGACCCCAAAACGATTTTTTTCAAGGAAGAGTTATTAACATTATTCAAAACATTAATGTTATGAGGAATATGGTTAGAAAATGCTACTTTGGGGTATTCTAGAACTGGTAAATTATTTTATGTTTTTATTTAAATTCCAGTTGGTTTATACACAGTGTTATATTAGTTTTAGGTGTACAATATAGTGATTCAGCACCTCCAGACATCACCCAGTGCTCATCACAAGTGCCCTCCTTAGTCCCCATCACCTCTTTTACCCATCCCCCACCCACCACCCCTCTGGTAACCATCAATGTGTTCTCTAGAGTTAACAGTCTGTTTCTTGGTTTGCTTTTCTCTCTCTTTTTTATCCCTTTTGCTCTTCTGTTTTCTTTTAAAGATTTTATTTATTTATTTGACAGGCAGAGATCACAAGTAGGCAGAGAGAGAGGAAGGGAAGCAGGCTCCCTGCTGAGCAGAGAGCCCTATGTGGGACTCGATCCCAGGACCCTGGGATCATGACCTGAGCTGAAGGCAGAGGCTTTAACCCATTGAGCCACCCAGGTGCCCCTTCTGTTTTGTTTCTTAAGTGGTATGGTATTTGTCTTTCTCGGACTGACTTCTTTCACTTAGCATAATACTCTAGCTCCATCCATGTGGCTGCAAAATGGTAAGATTTTGTAGAACTGGTAAAACATTAAGGCAACTCTAAGTTCTTCTCACTCTTACAGAAGGGTTTCTACCTTTATTCAAATATGTAGTTATCCTTGGTGAAGTAAAACTTAAAACTAGAAGCTCAGAGAACCGAGAAAATTGACACAAAAAGATCTCAGTCTCCCTAAAAAAAAAGCTTTTAAATTCTTGAAGATAAATTCTTGAAGATCATTTTAAATGGACAATTTTCAGACTACTATTCCAGTAAATACTATAGTGCTTTCTTGATCATTGACATATGAAGACATGGGCACTGTACCTTCCTACTGTATATTCTTTTTAAAAAAGATTTTATTCATTTGAGACAGAGAGAGCACAAGGAGGGGGAGAAGCAGAGGGTGAAGAAGAGGCAGACTCCCCACTGAGCTAGGAGCCCGACGTAGGGCTTGATCCCAGGACCCTGAGACCATGACCTGAGCCAAAGGCAAATGTTTAACCCACTGAGCTATCCAGGCACCCCCTTACTATATACTTAAATACATGTATTAATGCTGACAGTGTGATTCAAAATTGTGTATAAACATAATATATTATATATATATAAATTTATATGATTTTTAAAAATCACACTATTACCAATTTCTCCATTTTCTTGGTTTAAGTTATTGAAGTCAATTAGAAGTGGTAGAGGGGCACCTGGGTGGCTCAGGGAGTTGAGTGTCTGACTTTTAGTTTTGGCTCAGGCCATGATCTCAGGGGCGTGGGATCAAGCCCTGGGACAAGCCTGGTCTTGGGATCTGTGTTCAGCTGCAAATCTGCTTGGGGTTCTTTCCCTCTTCCTCTCCTTCCCCCTCTCCTCCTCCTCCTGCACGCTCTCTCTTTCTCATAAATAAATATATAAAATCTTTTAAAAAGAAATGGTAGAATATTGGGGTGTCTGGCTGGCTCAGTCTATGGAACATGTGACTCTTGATCTCTGGGTCATGAGTTCGAGAACCACATTGGGTGTAGAGGTTACTTAAAAATAAAATCTTGGGCGCCTGGGTGGCTCAGTGGGTTAAGCCGCTGCCTTCGGCTCAGGTCATGATCTCAGGGTCCTGGGATCGAGTCCCGCATCGGGCTCTCTGCTCAGCAGGGAGCCTGCTTCCTCCCCTCTCTCTCTGCCTGCCTCTCTGCCTACTTGTGATCTCTGTATGTCAAATAAATAAATAAAATCTTAAAAAAAAATAAAATCTTAAAAAAAGTGGTAGAATACTAAAGCTAGAATTAAAGGCAACTAGTGTCTAGCAATGGATAAGGGTCATATTTTACAATGTTTTTCTCTTCTCATTTCTCTCAGATCTAAGATAAAAGGAACAACTTCTTTAACAAGTAGAGATTGGGCCACCAAGAAGAAACAGTGAATACTTTTATTTAGTAAAAGGCTGCCTGTCTCTACTGAGAAAAACACAAAGACAGTTGGTAATGTAATTTTCAAAGGGGAATGTGTGTGTGTGTGTGTAAGAGAGAGAGAGAGACAGAGAGACAGAGAGACAGAGAGGGAAATAGAGGAAGAAGGAGTGAGAGACAGTGAGCATGTTTGGGGGGGGGCAGTTAGTGGCTCACGTTTACTTCTCTTTGTAATTTCTAAGCCTCAGAAATCATCCTATTATTATTCCTAGTAACCTGGAAGTAAAGTACTAGACATCTATCAATTCAAAATCATTTAATATGGCCTTAGTGGTATTTTTCAAGCATATTTTTGTTTGTTTGAGGGGGGAAACTGTTTTGCTTTCACAGAACACAATTTAAGAGCAAGTAAGTGACATCAGAGATGCCCTCCCTCAAATGTAGGTTTGATGGGGCACCCAGTTTTGGGAGCAGGTCTATGAAGGTCCATGGGCCAGTACATATCAAAGCCATACGAAGGTAAACATCCCTTAACAGAGCAGTTCTGCAGTTAGGCATTTATCTTGTAGAAAGAATAGGAGATGTTTGTAAAGGTGCACAAAGGATGATAGTCACAAAGTTGGATATAATAGTGAAAGATTTGAAATGACTTTAATATTGAGTAATTCAGAAGTGTCTTGGCAAATGCAGCACAGCCCGAGAAGGGAATACTACCTAGCCATTTAAGAAATTACTCCGTAGAGGAATATTTAAACACACAAAAATATTTTTATTACAGTTCTAAGGGAAAAAAGAAGGTCATAAAATGGTAATATGTTTTTATTCCTGTTTGGTTTAAAAGAAGGGAATCTGAATTCACACAGATACACACAACCCCTGAGAGAAAGACAGAAAGTATATGAAGTCCATTTTTTATGGAGGTTATCTCTGAGTGGTGGGATTATGGGTAATTTTTTCCCTCTGTACTCTCTGCTTTCCAAAATTTCCTTCGGGGCCATATATTACCTCTGTAATTTAAAAAAAGGGCAACACAAAGAAATAGTCTTCATTCAGTCTTTAGTCTCGCATCCTATTTCTAATATCCTTTACACCAAACCGATATTTTTTTGATATTCACAAGCAAAGCTTCTAAGCATATATTGATATTCCACATGGGTAAGAAATTGGTGACTCCTAGGGCTGGCTCCATTTAAGCAGGTATATGAGTGTCATTCTGAGCGTCTGTGTCTATTAGCCTGACCTTTCTGGAAGTGGGCACTGGTGTGATATTGTTTAAAAGGTGTAAAGATGCTCCACCTGGCCCTTCAAAGTTCTTCCCTCACAAGTCAGAGATTATGGCTGACATTCTACCAACAGAGAGTCATTCCTCAGACTTATGGCTTTTCACCCTATTAAAATGCAAATAACACAGGAGAAGTACACATTAAACTTTACCTGTCACCTGGGTTAAATAACATATCATTTTCTGAAAAGAAGTTTTAATGGGGAAGACATGGGAATTTGGGTGGGGCAGGCAGATAGAATAAAGGATGAATGAATACACCTGGCATCTAAGGAGTAATGAATATTCATAAGAGTGATATTTTTGTTTATGGCTTATGAGTCGCTTACAAATATGTTATCACATTTAATCTCAATGAAATCGAGTAGAATGGCAGTCACCAATGTGACTTAAGCAGACCAGAGATTTGGACAAGTACAGAAGACAAAATACTCAGGCCTCATCATTATCCTAGAGGTACTCCTAGAAACGATGATTCCATTTGATCGTGTACATAGCTTTCATCTGCCCCTCCTTCTTTCTTCTCATCCTAAGCATGTACAATACTGTCCAAATAATGACCGCATGCTGAAAGTAAGGTTAGACCCAGTCAAGAACGTAAAACAATTTCTTACTTAATACACTGTCTATGTATAACAAAAAGACAGGACTATCACCTTCTAGGAATTTTTGTTCTAAAGGACAAGAACCAGTCGGAGATACATGAAAGTATCTAGGCAAATACTTTAAAATGTGAGCAAAGGGGCACCTTGGTGGTGTGCAGTAGCATCCAACTCTTGGTTTTGGCTCAGGTCACAATCTCAGGATCATGGGATCGAGCCCCAGGTTAGGCTCCATGCTCGGCACAGACCTGTTTGAGATTCTCTCTCCCTCTCCCTCAGTCCCTCCCTACTGGGCACATGTGCTCTTTCTCTCAAATAAATCTTTTTAAAAAAAAGCGAGTAAAGATCTCTTTCTTAACCTATGGGAAATGGAAAACAAAGGAAATAAAATAAAAGAAGGTGGCAGGAGGGTGAAGGGCAATCATACAGAGTTACTTCCTGTCTATAAGACACATAAATTAAATAACAGTCCAGTGTAGTGCCTAGAACAGACTCTGGAACCAACCTGGGTTTGAATCCTGGCTGTCAGTCAATCTCTGTATGAGTGTGCCTCAATTTACCCCATCTTTAGAATGGGTATAGTAATAGCATCTACCTCAGAGCATGCTATGAGGATTAAATGAGTTCATATTTGTAACATTGCCAGGCACAAAGTAATTGCCTTAAAATGATGGTCAGGCCCTCATACATACTCATGTATGACAAGAACTATGCCAAAATGTTAGCAGATGTTAACTCCATGTGGTAAAAATATGGCTTTTTATTTTTTTAAAGATTTTATTTATTTATTTGGCAGACAGAGATCACAAGCAGGCAGAGAGGCAGGCAGAGAGAGAGAAAGGGAAGCAGGCTCCCTGCTGAGCAGAGGGTCAGAGGATGCGGGGCTCCATCCCAGGACCCTGGGATTGTGACCCGAGCCGAAGGCAGAGGCCTTAACCCACTGAGCCACCCAGGTGCCCCGAAATATGGCTTTTTAAATAGAAAGAACCCTTCAACATTTACACTTCCGTAATCAAAGGAAGAGTGGTAGAAATTAATAACATCAATTAGAGGACAACGGGATCTTGACAATTTAATATGTACTGTTATATTAATAGGATGTTCCAATGGTAAACCCTCCGTTAACTAAGGCTGTTACTTTTAGTATTTATTATAAAATATGTAATATTTATCAATAATATATATTAATAATATAACTAGTGACACAAATACAATCAATAAAGGAATAAAGCTAAAGTAAAAAGAATGAAGACTGGTCAAGGATAAAAGAGCAGTGATGGGATGCCTGGGTGGCTCAGTTGGTTGAGCAGCTGCCTTCGGCTCGGGTCATGATCCCAGCGTCTTGGGATGGAGTCCCACATCGGGATCCTTGCTCCGCAGGGACTCTGCTTCTCCCTCTGCCTCTGCCTGCCTCTCTGTCTGCCTGTGCTTGCTCTCTTTCTCTAACAAATAAATAAATAAAATCTTTAAAAAAAAAAAAAGGATAAAAGAGCAGTGAGAATAGTTAGGGAGAGGAAACCCAACAGGCTGAGCTTCCAACTTGGAGGCAGAAAGTATTTAATGAATTACATAGAGATAAAGAATTACAGATTCCCAGTAGCACATATTGAATGATCCCGTCATAATTACATAGTATCATAATTACCAGCTTATGAAGTGAACCGCTATAAGCAGAACTAAAGATTCAAAAATATTACCAAAGTTAGCACTCGAGAACACACTGCAGGAAACAATTATGCATTAGCTGAAGACTGGACAAAATGATCTAATCGGACCTCCTCTCCCAACCCTCTAGATTCTCCCCCCACCCACAAATTGTATTTCAGAATGATTTATGCCTCCAGTGCACTTGGCAGAGATGATTGTAATTCAGCTCTTAATTCTTTGCTACCAAGATGCAATGAAGATATTAAGCAATGAAAGGTGACAGCAACTTACTGGAAAGGAAGTGCTGGGATGCGGGCCCAAAGTCCCTGTGGGCTTCGTGCAGCTGCCTGATGCGGTCCTCAACAGCCACCTGGGAGGAAGAGGAGAGAAATGATGTTCTCTCATCACATATAATGAGGAGTAATTAAAAACAATGTACCCTTTTCGGTAAGATCTTTTGGGCCTCAAAAGCTGGAACACTAAAGCAACAATTTATAACCCCAGTTTTAATATCCGCTTACCATAGATGGCCTCTGAGACCCATTTTTATCAAACCAAGGCCAAACAAAAAGGATTTGCTTTCTTGATAATGTTACAATGAGATTTTTCCCCCCACACTCTACTCATTGGCAGACACAAACGAACTACTGCTCCAACGAGCACCGTCGAAAATGCAAACTCTGACTTGAGAATTACTAGGAAGTATATCTTTAGGTGGCATGAGATAAAAATCACCACTCTTTTTTTTCTCTATTAGGGTTTTCTGTAATACACGGACAGCATCCTGATAGCTTAGTGAATTCCATTCTGGGTGGGGAAAAAGGAAGAATTTTACAGGTGAAATGGTATACTTTGCCATCTGCCATTCTGCCAACCGGATATTAGTGGTGGTCCCAGGTCTGTAGGCTCCATAAATCTGGATATTAATTTGGTTCTGAAAAGCCCATGCTTAAAAAAGGGGGGTTGATCAGTTCTTGCCCAGGGCCAGCAAACTTCGAGTGGGTTTGCTCCTATGGTGTGGATAATTCCCAGGAGATAAAATGAGTATTAAATGGATTAGAAATCTGGCTCAGGTAGTCTGGTCTAAAGCCGACTCCGACCTTGCATTATCAGTCAAGGGCCTGACATAGATTGAGAACAATCTTCCTTTTTTACCTTCTCCTAGCCTTGCCCATCTTTGCTGGGACAAAATATTTGGCAGAGCATGTGGAGTTCCAAACAGTGCAGGATTTGCTTCACTGTTACGCTCATGAAAGCATGAAGAACACTTCAAACCTCCTTCCCTGTCGTATGACCCTGCATTACCAGCCAGACTCAACCTGCCCGCCCTGCAATATTCCATCCAGCGTAATACTTGTATGACTTGTTCTTGCTGCTCCTCCTCTCTAGACGGCTCTTCTCCCCCTCCTCTTCCAGTTCAGGTCTTTCCTATGTTTATATGCCTTCTCTTCGAGTCCCCCAGGGTTAGACGTGATTGCTTCCTCAGCATCCTCACAGCACATGGTTTCTACTTGGAGCACTTCTATCCTACCATCTGTTTTAGTCGCATGGACATGAGTGTCTCCCACAATGCACTGTGGACTCCTTGATAGTCAGGACCATTCTGTGCTTACCTCTCTTGCCCTATGCTCCCCCTGGCAGGATGCCATGAACGCTGAACACTGTAAGTGGTAACAAAGGCTTAATGACTGGTTGAACAAACTACTGCATTTAGTGATTTATTCTCCCATATCTGTCAGTCACTGTAAATCAGAATGTGTATTGACACTGCGCTCTACATGCCCCTAGGTATATTGTTCTATTGTTAACTTTCCTCATCTGTAAAATGGGACAACGATATGACATACCTCACAGAATTTTTGTGGGAAATAGCTAGGACATATGATATGTTTGGCCTGCTTTCTTTTCACATGGTGATTACTGAATGAATGCTAGCAACTGCTGTTTTGCTGCTTTATGATTAACATATGGAGAGGAATAGGTTATCGCGGGCAAGGCAATAGATGTGACATAAAAAATGGCTAATATATCTTTAATATTTATTTGAGAGAGAATGTGTGCATGAGTGCGGGGAGGGGCAGAGAGAGAGGGAGAAGAGAATCTTAAGCAGATTCCATGCTGAGTGTGGAGCCTGATGCAGGGCTCCATCTGAGATCATGACCTGAGTGGAAAGCAAGAGTCAGATGCTCAACCGACTGCGACACCCAGGTGTCCCCCAAGATGGTTAATATTTATTAAGTACTCTGTTCATGGCAATATGAATTAATTTAAGTTTTCACATAACTCAGTGATAAGAATTCATAGTATCTGCCCACTTCACTGATGTAGGAACTGAAGCATGAGAGGTTAAAAAAACAACAACAACAAAATTTGACTAACTTTAAATAGTAAATTGGCAGAGCCAGGATTCAAATTCATTTTGGCTCATGCTCTTAACTGCTATTTTAAGGATTAAAGTTGAAAGGCAAGTATTTTATCCATATTTAATCTGCAGCTGGCCTTTCCATTTACTAAACACAGAACAAATCTGGTGTCCACAACTACAAAAGGTCAGTCATTGGTATACTTCATGACCTAATGCAAGGTCAGTTCCTGGTCATAAAGAAGGTGATGCCATAAGATTATAGAGAACACATGCAAATGAATGTTTGGAATATGTAATTGTTTCTAAATGCAGAATGGGTCATTTCATGAACAAATTAATCAAGACATGATTGTGAATGTTTGGGGGTGAAGATAGGATGAGGAGGTCACTGGGGAGTGGACAGTAATCAGAGATGTTTTCACATCCTGAGAAAGAAATCCCAAGGGGAACATATGATGGATAGCATGACCATGTCACAGGCCCTGCCCCTGGGCAGTGATGTCGGTAGATTCAGAGCCGCCAGGCAGAGACAGCATCTGAGTCCATCAGAGGCCACTCATCCCTGAGGGGCGCTTTCTTCTTAACTAAGGAGACCTCCAGAAGTAGTTTCCAGTGTACACCCAATATCGTCAAGAAATGAAAAGGAGACAAAAGTGAATTCCCATCCCTATAACTCAAAGTGAAGAAAATGCACGAGAGAGACTGAAATTAAAGCTGTGTCATGAAATGAAATGGAAAATTTAGGAAATAGTCTTAGAATAACTAAAGAGGGTGCCTGGGTGGCTTACTGGGTTAAGCCTCTGCCTTCGGCTCAGGTCATGATCTCAGGGTCCTGGGATTGAGGCCTGCATTGGGCTCTCTGCTCACTGGGGAGGCTGCTTCCCCCCCCCCCCTCTGCCTGCCTCTTTGCCTACTTGTGATCTCTCTCTGTCAAATAAATAAAATAAAAATCTTTAAAGAAAAACTAAAGAATTAAGCATACAATATTTCTTTTCACAGATTATCTTTGGAGAAAAGAATTGCATGGATTGAATGCACGGGTGGGTGAATAAACAAAGACATCATTTTCAGAAAGAGAAAAACTTTGAAGTATAGCTTCTTACTGTAGCTACAGTGTAGCTACCTAAGAACAAAGGCACTTTATTCTGTGAGCAATTAGGCAAGGAAATGAAATCTGATAAACTTCTGCAACAATAAGCCCGATGCATTGGACCTTTCTGCCTGTGTTTTGAACCAATTGCAAGTCCTATATACAGACTGGGGAGCAAAAGCCATAATTGATACACTGGCACCTTGCATTCTGGCAGAATTCATTCTTTACTCGGTTAATTCTCTGTTCATTTGACAAGTATCTGTTCAACCCAAAAGAGACACACAAGGAGCAGACGCTAGAGTCACTGGTTTTGGGACACATAGAGGTTTGGAGGTGAGGAAGAGGGTAGGGCAGGCCAAGGAAAAGCCTGGGATGGAACATGGCTGTTGCAGGGGACGGTGAGGCACAGTGAGCTAGGTGTCTTGGAAGCAGAGTTCGAAAGCAAGGCATTTCAGACTCCGAGGCTCAAGATTTCCCTGGCAAGGCCAAGGGAACCAGGGAAGATGTCTGCACAGGGGCCCATGATTTGAAAAGCAGCTCAGGTTTAGGCAGTTGAGTCTGTCAGCAAGGCCTTAAACAGATTGAAGAGGGACTGGAAGGTGAGACCAGGTAGAGGCTGTTGCTATCACCCAGGTGTGGGGTGACATGCGTTGCATTAAGACTGTATGGCCTGGGGACGCCTGGGTGGCTCAGACGGTTAAGCGGCTGCCTTCGGCTCAGGTCATGATCCCAGCATCCTGGGATGGAGTCCCGCATCGCATGGGGCTCCTTGCTCGGCAGGGAGCCTGCTTCTCTCTCTGCCTCTGCCTGCCTCTCTGTCTGCCTGTGCTTGTTCTTGCTCTCTCTCTCTCT
>ML095619.1:381-13204 GCA_003697995.1 Taxidea taxus jeffersonii
CACATCTCCCATCCCCTCACCCCTGCGATCTCAGGACACACACACCCTATCCCCTCACCGCTGTGATCTCAGGGAGGACACACCACCCTATCCTCTCACCCCTACGATGTCAGGGAGGGCACATCTCCCATCTCCTCATTGCTACGGTCTCAGGGAGAACACTCCTCTCACCTCTGAGAACTCGGGGAAGGCACATCCCCCATCACCTCACCCCTGTGTCCTGCCCATGGAGGCGCAGAGCCTTTGTAAGGAGAAGGGAGGATCCTGCCGAGTGTGCAGGTGGCAGAGCAGGGCTCTCCCTGCAGAACAGAGGTAGACATGCAGGTGGGAGGACTCTCCGTGCCCTTGAGGGCCTGAGACAAGGCCTTCCGGGCAGCTCCCATGGCCAGGGCTCCCCCTCCGGTACCGTTGGCCGCCTCAGGTGGGAAATGGCCAGGCTGCTGCTGGGTTTGCAGGGAGCGAGGTCCGGGCACTGCTGTGCCCACTCCACCGCCCCAGGGGTTGAACAGGATCCGGGGGGTGGGAGCTCTCCCAGAAGTCTCTGCTGACTGAGCATGCTGGGTGCGGCACCCCTGGTTCCCCGCGGTTCCCTCCTCGGTGCCTGCGTGTCTGTAGTCGGCACCGACGGCGCATGAGTGTGCGGGAACACCTTCGCTCTGAGCTCTTGAGCAAGCGAACACGAGAGGAGGTGTCGGGGCAGGAGGAGAAAGACAGCAGGGATGAGAGGCCTGCGTGGTCCCAGGAGGGCAGCCTCCGGGGAGGCCCCGGTTTGCTGAGCGTGATGGTGGGGATGCGCGAAGGGGTTCCTGCCATTAACCGGGCTCAACTGCCTTAACCTGTTTCTCTTTTCCCTTCCTCCTTCCCTTTGTCTCCAACCTCTTTGCCTAAATAACCACTCCCACCTGTCTCGCGATGTGCGTGGCCCCGCGACCCCTCTGGGACTGCAGACTAAGAGCCAGTGCCTTTCTGTCGAGCAGTCCACCATCTTTATGCTCTCTCAGACCTCCAGCAGTCTGAGTTTCTGACGGAACAAGGTGATGCTTTTCTGTCATTTGGCACGGTGGGGTTGCGGTCACAGGAAGCGGAGGGCTGACTCCTTGCTGCCTCCCAGCCCGGGCTCATGTTTGGCTCAGGGAGAGTGCACATCCGGAGCTTCCGGGATGACCTGGACCCGAGATGCGGGAAGTACGCGTGGCCCGTGCTTCTCTCTGGGTCCGTGGGAGGTCCCGGGTCCCAGCTGCCAGGGCATAGGGCCGCCCTGCATCGCACTGGCTGGTGGGCCCCCGTGGCCCCAGCACACGGCGGCATGGGTGTGGCAGCTCCAGCCCACGTGGGCAGAGTCCGTGCAGCACTGCCCCCTCTCCGCAGCCAATGACGGATGGCCGGCAAGACCTCCTCACTCACGCAACTGTGCAGACCCATTGCACAGACAGGGAAACTGAGGCCCCCAGGACAGAGTTGCACAGGCCCCACAAGACACTGCAGGAAAGACAAGGCTTGTGCTGAGCTCACAGTGGACAAAGCCAGGAGAGATGTGTTTGGATCAAGTGTTTTTAAAGATTCCCTTTTCACTTTTTAAAAAATCTGGTGGTTTTTAGAGAAAGCCTCTGTGCTGCTGTAAGTGACCGTGCTGGCTTATCTCTCGGCAGCACAGAGCCATGTGTGGGGCCGGTGCCCGGGGCCACGACGTGCTTGTGGAGAGCCACGATCTCGGGCACAGCTGTCGGGGGGCTCCTGTCCGTGTGTTGGCTGTGAGTCCGTGCATCTGAACGACGACACACTTACGAGGCCTCAGCATCAGTGATGGGAAGCTGTTTCCCAGTGCCGCTGGGTTCATAGGAAAATACCTAAAGAAGAGCCTTTGTTTCCTTTTAATGACGGCTCGTTCTCTAAACATTGTAAACACTATTTTTTAACTAAGAGGATGGTGCATTTCTAACTTCTGGTAATTATCAGCAATCAAAATTTTCCTACTCTGGTGCCATCAGAATTTGCTAGAGTAAACGACATAATTCCACTCACTGGGTACACACTTGAAAACATTTAGGATGAAATTCTTGGGGACATGTAAATCATAAGAAGTGCTTAAGAAATTGATTAAATCTGGCCAACTCTGGGCTAAAAATATCTTTATCCACTGCTGAGGGATGAGGTTTGTTAGACTTGCTCTTAGAAGCCCACCTCTGGCTTCTCAGGGACAGTGGGTGCTGGGCACTCTGCAGGGTCCGTGGGTGCTGGGCACTCTGCAGGGTCCACGGCCCCCGAGGTGGCCCACAGGCGTGCCCACACCTGCGTCTCCTCAGAGCCCCCGGCACACACACAGGTGTGCGTGTGCTTCTGGGAACCCCCCGCAGCCAGCAAAACTTTGGAGGAACAGACCCCGGACCAGTCCCCATGTCAGATGGACACTTGTTTCCTTGCACCTGTTCTGTCACAAGGAAACGCCTCGGGCAGCAGGTCTCGTGTGTGCACGTGTGACCCACGTGTACGTATCTGTCACGTCTCACTGCATTACTGGGTACGGTTCCGTCCCTGCAAGGGGCCGTATCCCCTCCCCCCATCCGTCCATCCTCCTCGCCAGAAGACTTTCTGCATCTCACACCTCGTGCTCCTTCACCTCTTGAAATTCCCTCCTTGCTGCTTCCCGAGGCCCCGACAGGGTCTGACAAGAAAGCCGGTGTTGGGCTGTGGCCCTGGGACCCCTGGGCCCTGCAGGAGTCTAGCCTTGGGGTCGGGGCCAAGGACAGGGACAGAGCGGTGGCAGGTGCGGTCTCTCCCATTCCGGGCGAGCACTGGGGAAGCCACGGGTCTGCGGGTTCCCGGCCTGTGCTCCTCTCCGTGCCCTGGACCGTCCCGCGGTCGCTGCCGGGCGAAGGCTGTTAGGAAGACCCGCTGTCCCCCGCTGGCGGCAACTCTAGCGGCAGACCACGAGCCCTTCGCCCGCACACGGCCCGGCCCAGGGCCCCGCGTCCGGCTGCGCGGCGGGATGGCGGCCCGGACGGCAGGCGCCTCTCAGTGTTTCTCCTCGCCTTGCAGCAGAGCACGAAACTCAGAGCATCGGTCGCTGCGGGCACAGACGGGCCGCTTCTGAAGGACCTGCTGCCGCGGCCGAGGCGCCGGTAGCCGAGGATAGGTAACCGTGCCCGCCGCACCTGGCGGGCCGCCCGGTGTGCCGTGACCCCCGCACTGCCTGTTCCTCCAGAGTTTTGTTGAGCCGCGCTAGTTCTGATAGCAAAGGTTCATGGTGGAAAAAAAAAGTTTTATGCACACGTGTGTCCCTGTCCCGGGTAAGTGACCTGCCTGAGCGTGTCTGGTGGCAGATGGCCGTGCGTGCACACACGCGCGTGTGCCGGCGTCCTCCCGCACACACTTGCGGGATCTCTCCGCCGCACGTCTGCCTGGGCCGGGACGGAAACGCCGCCACACCCTCGACGCACCCTGAACTGGGTGTCTCCGCTGGGACAGGCTCGCCGCCTTCTCCGCCCGGGGACACGTGTCCCTTTAAGACCCATTTCTCCCGATGGCTTCCCCCAGTGCCCGCCGCCCAGTGAATTTAATGAGGCTGCGGCCTCCTCGGCACTAACAGGCTGACAACCGGGCACACGGGAGGTGACGGAGACCCAGCCCCACCCTGGGCCCTGGCGGACACTTCGCACGGGGACGGACTCCGTCTGTAGCCGGCAGGGGAGCCGTTGGTGGCCAGAGCGCAGGCACCACGGTGGCTCTGTGTCCTCGGCCACGTGGGACGCATGTGCCCGCCCCGTGTCTGGACGGGAGGCCCCGTGGGCAGCGTCAGCACAGGCTGAGCGGGGTTCTCACCGAGGGTCCAGGACTGACGCTGTCCTTTCCGTTCTCTGACAGAGCACACGCGTGTGCGGCCAGGACCGCCTCCCCGAGCTCACCTTCCTGGCCTCCCCGCAGAGCCCCAGCCCTTGGGCCGTGTGGCCGGGCCCGCACACAGAACGGGGGACGCTGACGTGGCCTCCTCTCGCCAGCCTCCTGCATCGCCACGGCCCTCCCGGCCCCGCACCCCACGGGCGGACCACTGGTGGACAGGCCACCGGTCCGAGCCTCTGAGAGCCACACGTGTGTGCTGCTCCCTCCCCCGAAGGAGGGGTGAGAACAGCAGGACTTGGCTGGGGTGCGTGGCTGGCCATCGTCACCTCCTGTGGAGCTGGTGGCCCCCGCGGCATCCCTCGGGCATCTGGTCGGGTTGTGAAGAAGAAAGCATAGCCCGCTGCGCCCCGGCCAGGGCCTCCGGTCCCACAGGCTGTCGGGGAGGGACCCCTGTGTGAGGGCGGGCCGTGGGCCGGAGTGGGGGCGGCCACACCGACCGTCCCGAGCGCAGGGGCCTCGTCCTCATCGTGGGACGGGCCGGCCTTGCCCCCGTGCATCCTCATCCAGAGCCCTCCAGTCCTCGTGCTCCTAGAACTGGCCGGACCAGACCGTGGTGTCGCCGTGCTCCACGGCCTGTCAGAGCCCTAGACCGTGTCCTGCTTCTGTCTGAACCTGCCTCCTAGTGAAGCTGCTTTTCAGGGTCATGTCCGACATGGAGTCTGTCCCTCTGAGGGGGTCTAGCGTCCACTGTGTGACTCGGTTTCCCCTCCCGCTGCTCCCGTGAGAAAACCTAGAACGTGAGAACAACTAGTGCGGGCCTCACAAGCCCCCAGTGCGGGGCATAGTCATGCCACAGCCCCCTCAGGGCCTCCCTGCATGCTCGCGTCCAGACGGCTCTCTCTCCGGTTCCAGGGGACGCTGGCGGGGGCCCGGGCACAGCGCTTTGGTGTCTTCATCGAGAGGGGGCCTTCAGGGGCCGCGTCCGTCTTCCAGAGTCTGTTTCGGGCCCACGCAGGTCTGACGGTGAGGCGGCCCCCGAGTCCTGAAAAGGGATTGCGCCCCGGACCACTGCCCACGGCCGCGACTGGGCCCCAGGCCCGGTGTGTTCTGTTGGATCCGCTGTGCTGCTGTCTGCCGGCCGGGGCATCTCCGGGGTGGGCAGGCCTGGAGGAGGCCGCTGCATGGACCGCCCCGTCCCTTCTCCGTACCGCCGTTTGTTCCTAGAAATAACCTCCTCGATGTAGCCTTAATGGTCCGCAAAGAAGACATTTCAGTCTGAGAGTCACAGTGTGGATGTGGGAACGGGCACTCTGGAGAAGAGCTTTGCCCAGAGCTCCGCAGGCCCCTGCCTGCTGCCGGGTGCCAGGCTGCGGCCCCGGGGACGCTGGTGGGTGGACACGGGGTCGGCTGCATGCCAGGCACTGCGGGAAGTCCCGGTGTCACTGCTTGATGGTATGATGTCGCGTCTATAAAACACTCGCTTGGCCTGAGGGACGAGCGGACTGCGCACACAGAGTAGTTGGGGTAAGTTCAGGGGAAGTAGAAACAGCAAACCAAAGACCAGGAGAACGGACGGGGAGTGCGCCGGGGTCTCCGTCCCGCCGCCCTTGTGTGGGGGCGTCCCTGCCGGCGGCCGCGCCAAACCTGCGAACAACGGTGTGTGCGTTTTTACAGCTGTTTTTAAGAACCCAGTGTGGGCATAAATGTCACACCTGTGGGGACAGATTCTCTGTATGTTTAGTTAACAGATTCTTTGTAATGTATTTTTTTAGAAATCTTAAAATTGCCTTTGCACAGGACTATTTTCATAGCTGTTTCTATCTCTTTATTCATTTCTTTGTTAACATGCCACATCTAATTTTTAAAGTATGTTTTTAAAGCTTCTAATTTTTAAGTTGATGAACTTTTGGCCACGTTGCATTTAAATTCTGGTGGGAGTCTGGGGTGTGTCCATGTCCACGGGGTGCGAAGTCACTTGTGTCCCCGGCGGTGGTGACGGGCTGAGGCCTGTCTAGAGCACAATACTTTGCTTTTTGATTCTCCGCCGTTGATTGCGATTATCATCTGCTTTTTGTTTTGTGTTTGGTTTGCATCCTTCGGCCTTAAAATAGAAGCTTCTCGAGGGGTGGTTTGGTGTTCTCTTTCGGCCCGTACCGAGATGGTCACCATTTGCCTCTGATAACTCACGTCTCGTTGGGAAAGTCACTAACCCTTACGTGCGCCGAATGTCTTCTCCGAGATTGTTGGGGAAGTCCTCTGCGCCTGCCCTCGCGGTGGACACGGGGCCGGAGGGAGGGCGGCGAGCCCCCGGGGCAAGTGTGCGCGTGGGACCCCGTGCGACCTCTTGCCTACACTAGTTCCCGTTCACTTGCCTTAAACTGACCCGAAAGCAAGTCCTGACAGCTTCAAGCGCTCCTCTTCGCTGCGAAGATCGCGTTCGGGTCGGCACCTGTGAATGGATCCCCCCGCGAGCGCCCGCGCCGGCCCCAGCAGCTGGTTCCGAAGCTGCACACCACGCCCCTCAGCAGGTCACTAACGCACAGGCGGTCCCGACCACGTCCCCGTCTCTTGCCTTCAGCTCCGTGTCCACTCGGGGCCACACGGTACGCACACATACACGCTCCCTGGGCCCTGGCCCTCCTGCCCCCTTCCTGGGGGGACCCTGCCCGGAGCTCCGGGAACACAGGGCTCCCTGGACTTCCCTGGCAGGGTGCGGAGACGGGATGGACACGCTGCCGGGCCGCCTCCCCGGGTAGGCCCCCTGGCTGATACCACCCCACGTGGCTCTGCCCTCGGGACAGGCGGCAGAGGGCAGCGTCTGGACCCCTCAAGCCTCCGGGAGCCCCGGCCGGCCCTCTGCCCCGGGCAGCCGGCGGAAAAGGCGTCCTCCTCTCGGCAACTCGGTGCGAAGCCAGCCCGACCGCTCCTGTGCACTGGACTCCGGGGGCGAGCAGAGACGCGACAAGGCCCTCACAGTGCCGCACACCCAGCTTCTGCAGTGACGGGCTACAGGGCTGCCACTTGGCCTGGTGAGATTTTGCAGTTTTAAGTACAGAAACGTTTCCTCCACGCTCTTCTGGTTGGTCTCCAGTCGGGGCGCAGCAACCAGGTGCGCAGCGCGGCCTGGGGGGAGCTTTCCGGCCCTTTTCGTTAAAACCACTGAGTTCGCTGTCGCACTGACTGGAGTGACCGCCGCAGCCCTCCTCCTCCTTTCCTTCGAAAGTTGCATCGTTTGTTACCAGCCCCGTGTCACGTTTCCATGGCAGGTCCTTGGCCTCTACGTTTCTTTTGGACGCTTCCCAGTTAGAAACAGGAAAAATGTCAGCTGGCAAATGCGTTTTTTTAAGTTAGAGGGGAGGTGAATGGGAAAGAGAATCATTCTGAATATTGTCTATAAACAGAGCTTTAATGAAGATGCGTCAGAAGTATTATCAAAGTGTGATTCTACTTTTGCAGAAAAAAATCTAAAGATCAGTTTATATAGCTTTATTTTTTACCTTACCAAAATATACAGAATTTTAATAATGCGTATATTACTGTCTCTGACTTAAACCTATGATGTGTGTCTACATTGCCATTTAAAATGTCCATCATGTAATGGAATAGAAGAGAATCTTCCAAGTGTATTTAACACGAATGCTATCCATATTTGTCATCATCATAGATACTGGAATTTATTTTTAAATTATTGAACATAGTAGGTAGTCATGTTTAATTGATAAAGATTCATTAACCTGCTTTGAAAAATTAAATTGTGATTAAACCAAATCTTACACTTCTGCAAAGTTCATTTTATATGCTACTGATTTTAACTTTTATTTCTGTAGATAAAGTGTGACTTAATATTATAATGCATTTTTCTGCAGACTATTTAAGCAGGAGACTTGGATCTGCTTGCAATAAAGAAGAAAAAAAATTCTGGCTTGGTTTCTTTATGAATTAAAAAAAAAATCAGTTGCCCTTGAATCTCATAGAGGCGCCTGGGTGTCTCAGTGGGTTGAGCCTCTGCCTTCGGCTCAGGTCATGATCTCAGGGTCCTGGGATCGAGCCCCGCATCGGGCTCCCTGCTCAGCGGGGAGCCTGCTTCTCGTCTCCCAGTCTAGTAAATAAATAAGTAAAATCTTAAAAAAAGAAAACAAACCTCTGGGGACAGAAGCTGCAGGCGTGAAACCTCTAGCCTGAGGGTTTGGGCTGAAGGTGGGCAGGTGCCCCCGCTGGACGCCCGGGCAGCGCCCGCACTCACCAAGCCGCGGCGCCGCCCCCAGGGCCACCCGCTGCTCCTCTGTCCTGCCTCCGGCTGCAGGTGCCATCCTACCCAGAGACCGCCTGCTCCAAGGCGCTCAGGTGAAGCCCGGGACGGGCTCGCAGGCCGCGCGCACTCCCTGGGGCGACCAGGCCGCAGCGAGAAGCCCAGTCCCTGGGTCTGGATCCGGGTGGGGGTCCCAAGGTCGTGAGGGGGGCCTGCTCCAGGCTCAGTCCCGCTGCCGGTGGGTGTTGGGGGTAGACCTCGGCAGCCCCCCCCGCAGGCACATCACCGTGAGCCCGTCGTCACGTGGCATCTGCCTGTGAGCATGTCTGTGTCCAGACGTCCCTCTTGGAGGACGCCGGTGGGACCGGTGGCCTGTCCTCGTCTGACCTTAATCGCCTTGGTAAGACCCTGTTTCCAGAGAAGGTCACACTCTGAGGTCCTGGGAGTTAGGGTCTTACCAGCTCTTTTTGAGGGGACACAATCCACCCCGTAAGGTCCTGCTCTGGGGGACCCTCCGGGAGACCCGTGAGCCCGCGGGGCTGGGCGAGCACAGTGCGTGTGCCGGCGCGTGCAGAGGTGAGGAGCTGAGGGCCGCGGACGCTGAGAGGTAGCAGCCCTGCTGGGAAGACGCCGCCCGGGGCAAGCCGGACCCCAGCCTGGGCCGTGGCTGAAGTGGGCTGAAGTGGGGCCTGTGTGAGGAAGGGAGGAAGAGCACTGTGCAAGGGTGGGACTCGGGTGCTTCCCCTTCTGGAAGGAAGCAGAGCCGGCCTGGGGGAGGCCACCCCCGGGGTGCTGGCGTCGGTGCTGCCCTGTCCCCCCAGCGGCCCCGCCCCACCAAAGCCTCGAGGCTGTCAGCTGGGGTACCTTCTTCAGCTCCCCTTTAAAAGCCCTCAGGAAAGGTTTCCGCTTGTCTCCTCTGTGCCCTCGTTCTCTTCTCAGCCCACCCAGACTGCGTTCTTGTCTCCCACTCCCCTGGGAAGGCCCAGGACACCCCTGCACCCCAGGCCCCAGGGATGGGCAGGTGAAGGCGGGGAGGGGAGCTGTGTTCACAGCTGCGAGGCCCCGGGGCCTGTGTGGGGCCTGGCACCACACCAGGCCGGGGACAATGGACATCCCCACACCTGTGAGGCTTCCGCCCCCCCTCCCCAGCTGAGCGGGATCCTTGGCTGCCGGGGCTGGCGGCGGCGGCGGACCAGCCCTGGCCATTTGCTTCCAGAAGCAGACACGCGGGAAGGCACCCTTCGTGGCTGGAGCTGACGTCACAGAAGGGGGCCACCCGAGGGCACCTTAGCTCTGGAGGAGCGAGAGAGGGAGGCTCATCCACTGCTACAAGCGTCTAGGCAGGCTTGTGGCCTCCTTGGAGGCCAGAAGAGAGACGGGGACCCCTTCTCCCCCCGAGGTCTTCTCTGGAACCCTAGGCAGCCCGCGAAGGACGGCCAGCAGGCCCCCGACTTGTGCAGCCATGTCCCCGCTCATCGCTCCCCCACCTTGGACCCTGCACGGTGAGAGCAGAGACAGGCTGAGGGGACCCCGTTTTCTGGAGGGGGCAGGAGTATCCCGTGCTGCTTCTCCTTAGCCCCCCGCGGGGAGCAGACGTGTTTACCCTCTGAGGTGTTACTACTTTTTCTTAATAGAGACTTTCTGGGGGGCGCCCGGGGGGCTCAGTCGGGGAAGCGTCTGCCTTGGGCTCGGGTCACGATCGGGGGTCCTGGTCGGGCAGGGCTCGGCGCTCAGCCTCCGCCCCTCCCCCTGCTCACGTGACACACACTCTCACGTACTCTCTCAAATAAATATTTTTTAAAAATAGAGAAATTTGGGGGAAAACAATCTTTTACATAAACAATTTAATCTCAAATGCTAGTTTCAAACAGTGAATCAGAGAAGTGGGGACAATTTGGAAGACTGATGGGCGTCGCAGGCTGGCCATGGGGCACAGTGGCCCGTGGGGACCCTGACGAGGGGGTCCCCGTGCTCGGCCACTGTCTCGTCCCAGCAACATCCCAGAGGCGCACCCCGCCTCCGGGACTGAGCCGGGGTCTGCAGCCGGAGCTCGGCACACGGGTGTGGGCTGGGCCCCAGGCGAGCGCTCTGCCCCCGCACTCTCCCCTCTCACGGGGCTGCCGTGGGGTCAAATTCCCCTCAGGTACTTCTGCTCTGCAGGGCACTTCCTGGGGCCACATTTGTGAGGGTGATTTCTGTGCGGCTTTGGGGGGTGGGAAAGCTGGGCAGACCCACAGAGGGCTCCTGGGGCCATAATGAGCGGGAGGAGGAGCTGGCATGCTTCTGTCCCTGGGGAGTCTGTTTCCTCTCGAATTACCTCGACTTTAGAATGAGCCCTAACATTTTCTGAACAGCACAGAGATCTTGGGGCTTTGTCGTCTGTATTTTCACTGCACGTTGGGACCAGGAACAAATCCCACGTTCCGGGATGACTGGTTTGCTGGTCCCCCGGGGCTGCCGGTCCGAGCCCGTCCTGGTGTGGGTAACGGAGATGATGATGCAGGGTCTCGCCCTGGAGAAGCCCAACCTTAGGGCCAAGCACAGCCCGTTGGGAACCGTGCCCCCCTGGCCTGCAGGCATGCCTGCGGGGTCGCCGCGCAGGTCACCAGCCCTTCCCCCTCATTTTCTGCACCAGCGGTGCCAACTGTCCGGACATCCTGCCCGGCATCCCTTGTGGGGAGGGGATCCCCAGGGCCGCCTCCCTTTGCTCTCTCACTGCTCGGTTCCGTGCTCTTTCCCACGTCTGGCCAGCAGAGTCTCTTACCAGAGGGTCCCCCATGCAGTCCTGGGGAACAAGGACTTGCTCTTAAAAACAGGCAAACCCCAGCTGGAGCACTGTGACCTCCCTGTGACCCTCGGGGGAGAGCAACCCGTCTGGTCCCGGACGCCCTGAGGATCTTGGGGCGCTGCCCCTCCCATCTCTCCAGCTGCAGGCCAAGCACAGGGGTTTCCCCTCTATCTAATTTCCTGTCCCCTCAAGCCACCCCCTCCTTCCTGAGCAAGCCTGCCCCCTGCCTTGCGAGCCCAGCCTGCTCTGTCCTGGCCTGCTCCGGGACCTCCCAGGAGAGTGTGGCCCTGCAGACCCCGCATCCTGGGCCCGCCGAGCCGGGGCGTCCCCCAGGGTGCTCGCTGGGTGCAAGCGGACCTCCCGCGAGCCCCTGGGCGCTCCACAGCCAGTCCCGGAGGAGGAAATGCTCCCGCGGGTCCGTGCTGGGCACCCTCCCTCCAGGCCCATGTCGCTGTGCCCTGGGGGGTCTCGGGCCGCACCCCCACCCCTCGGGACTCTGTGCTGTGTGCTAGAGGGGCCTCGCAACAGAACGCTGTGGTTGATGTACGGCAGCCGCCCACCGGGCCCCGCGCCACTGCGTTCGGGTTGCTTCCGCCCTCCATCCGCCGTCCTGGTTCCCATGCCCTGAGGCCCTCTGCGGGCATCGGTGTGGTGGGGAGCTCCTGCCCACCCCGGGCCCTAGGTCGGGCGCCGGGTAGCACTGCCTACGGGCCGGAGCCCTGGGCCCCTGGTGAGCAGTGCCCCCAGCCCTGGGCCCCAGGCAGCACTGCTCCCCGGTAGCACAGCCCGCAGGCGGCCGGGAGCCGACACGCTTGTGAGACCACGGCAAGGCTCTGTGGTCACCTGCCCCGCAAGCCACCACTCCTTCTGAGCCAGTCCTGGGGGGCTGGGGGAGCCTGGCGTGAGCGGAGGGCCGCAAGGCTGAGGCCCAGCTCCCTGCAGGCTCGCTTTGAGCAGGTCCCTTTGTCTCGGGTCAGCAGGGAGCTACAGCTGGCAGCAGAGAGCCTCGGGGCAGAACTCCGTGTCCAGCCTGTGTCCCCTCTGGGTGCCCGAGCTGCGCAGCAGGGTCGGCTCTACCCCGGGTGGAGGGACAGAAACCCAGGCCCTTGGCACGAACCCTGCCCACCTGATGCGTAGGGAGAGGTGAGGGAGGGCTGGAGTGTCTCCTCCCCCTCCCACTTCCCTCCCTCTCTTCGCCTCCTGGTCCCGCCCCTGCCCCAGACCTTTAGCCCTTTCTCCCCTCCTCCTCCTCCTCTGCCCTCCACCACTGTCCCCGCCTTTCCCCGCCTCTCTGGGCACCCTCCTCCCCTGCACCCCTCTCCTCCTCCGTCCCTCCCCTGCGGCCCTGGGCGGCGTCAGAAGAGGCACCTGTGGCAGAGGACGAGGGGAGGACTGTCCAGGCAGGCAGGTGTGCCAGGGTAGGGGGGCCGGCGGAAGGGGTGGATGGGGGGCTTGGGTGAGCTTCCGGAGGTGGGAGGGCCTTACCCAGGTCTCGGTGGGGGCACGTCCCTGCGGTCACAGGGTGGAGGGCATGTGGCTCCCTGTGCACATTGTCCCCTCCCCGTAGTCACCAGGTCAGCTCACACGCAGCAGGTGTCTTCCCCCACCCACCTTGAAGAGCCACATCCCAGACTCTTCTGAACCCCCCCGCCCCCCGCTGATCCATCAGGTGTCAGGACGGGTGCTGGGACAGGTGACCGGGCAGGCTGGCCGGGGGGCGGAGGAGGAGGCCCCCACCAGAGTCTTTACTGCCCCGGGCCCCCAGGCCGGCAGCGGAAAAGGCGGTGGCCCAGGCTAGCGGCCTTGCCTTTGAAAAGGGTTACTCGGGAGAAAAGAAGAGCGGCTTTTCTCATTCAGCTTCAAAGGCTGTTCTCTACTTTTTTTAAAAAGGGGGCCCTGTCGCGGCTCCGCTCCTCGGATCAGCTTCAGTAAGAGGGAGTTTGGGGGGG
>RCUC01068549.1:0-37803 GCA_003697995.1 Taxidea taxus jeffersonii
CTTTTTTAAAAAAACGATTTTATTTATTTATTTGACAGAGAGAGAGATCACAAGTAGGCAGAGAGAGAGGGAGAAGCAGGCTCCCCACTGAGCAGAGAGCCGGATGCGGGACTTGATCCCAGGACCCTGAGGTCATGACCTGAGCCAAAGGCAGAGGCTTAACCCACTGAGCCACCCAGGCACCCCAAATAAATAAATAAAAATCTTAAAAAAAAAAGACTCAGGAGTGAACTCCAATGGTATGAGCCCATTACCTCGATCTGGAATAAAAAACCGAAGATGAGCAAGGATGTGTATCTGGGAGTGGGGATGAAGGTTCTAGAATTAAGAGTGCAGTTTCATATGGTGTGCCCTGATCAATGGGGGCCTACGTGGTCTTTCCAGATCTGGAATAGTATTGAAGTGACTGGTTAATTCCATGCTTCATATTGTGAAACTCAGGGACTCCGCCAAGCACTTTTTGACAGGCTGGCAAATAGCCAAAGTTACATCCTGAGGAAGATCTGGGCTTCATTGTAAGTAGCTTCATGGCCCACCTCCAGAGGTCCTGTGACCTTCCATTTAGGTGAGACCAGAGGTTAAGCTTCTCAGCTTCCAGAACAGAGAATCTCCCAACCATCTCTCTATTGGTTTCCAAAATAAATGGATTAGCCCTCAATAAACAATAGAGATAAAATACTAGCTCTCTAAGCCCCTTATCAGATATTACAGGTTTTAAATGACTTCCCATGTAGTTCTGATCACAAATCTAGACAAGAGAACCAGAATTTCAGTAAAGTTTGTTTAAGCTGGGACATCCACATTTTCCTATCGGAGGTCACTTAATAAAAGATGCGGATACATATAAGCCACAGAAATGGATAATGACAGTGAAATATGGCCTGTTGGCTCTTCAAGGATAGAGACTATAGGGACAGGAACCCAGAAGCATCCAGAAAAAGTTAAATCAACTGTATTCCCTCAAAAGTGCACCCTTATAGTCCTGTTGTCGGTCGCTGGTCAATTTCCACTGGTTCAATGAGAATAGAACACTGATATTTACCAAAATGAATGGGAGAAGGGGAGCTATTCAGTCTGGGCCTGTCTCATGCTGACTCCAGAGACAGACCACCCAGGGCTTCAGTTTGGGCAGTTCTAAGAAAGAGAGGGCACTTTTCAGCTGCATCAGGAAGACCTTAACCTGGTCTAGAGATGGGCCATCCAACTGGAGAGGGTGGGATGATGTTTACCTGCAAAATTCCCGGCAGATCCAGTTCACTGAGCCAAACGATGACACACACTCATAGTAGTGGGTCTGATCATTAAGCCACAGGCAAGGTATACACACATAAATGACAACCTAGTATCTGTACTCTCAAGGCAATCATAAAAATGTCTTTTAAATTATATTTTGTGTGTTTATGAAAATTAAGGACTGTTCGCACTCCTCAAAACATATAAGCCAGAAGAATTGTGTGGTATGTGAATTACAGCTCACTAAAAGGGTAATACTGGAGAAAACAAAACCTAGCAGCCTTTCCTGACCATCCCACCCCGATGCGTTAAATTCAGCTGGGCCCTCTGCACCCTATCAAGGTTGCTACAGAAAATGCAGGGCAATCAAGCATGCTTGGTGCCTGCCAAGCATGGTCCAGGCCTGGAAGTTGGCTCTGGTCCTGCTGTTACCGCTCTGGCGTTTTTGGCTTACAGACCGCTGGCTCTGTGTGTCTAGTCCAAGGGAAGAGACTCCCTCCCTCCTCCAGTCCTGGGCTCTCAGGATCCTGTGGTCTAAACTCTCCTCAGCACCTCTCCCCTTGCATCCAGGGAAGAAAATCTTCACACACTTTGACTTATTTTCCACCCAATGGAGTGCAGCATCCTTCAAAATCTATGAATGCATTGAACTTGAGCTAGCTTGGTAATGGAAAACGAGCAGCTTCCTGTCACCATCTGCCCAATCCACATGTCCAGTTGGAGCCTTCATTTCCTTGAACAAATCAACGGAGCTTTTGTTTGTCCCCTGAAGTTTCAAGTTCAATGTGTTTAGATGTCTTGTCACATCCATACAAAAATATAATCTTGTGAATCACTGGGGGTCTAGCAAATTGGATTTGGGAACTCTTATTCCAAAAGCCCTTCATTGGAGATGGCAGCTCAGTAAATCTCCATACTTGAGATCAATCTCTTCTAAATAGCTCATAAACGGCTCGTGATTAAGGGCACGAGCACAGATAAAATTCATAATCTTTATTGCTTTCTCCGGCACATCACGTGGTGAGCTGGACTTGCAAAATTCATGACATGAGGCATGAGGCAATGACAGCTGGGCCCACCAAATTTCTCTTGGCTTGAATAATGTTTAAACGTGGGTTTAAATTTCAGCATGCCTCTTACTAGCTATGGGATCTTGGGCAAAATGAACCTCTTTGTGCCTTGGTCTCTTTTCTCCCTGTAAAACTCAGATAATGATAATAACAGTACCTATTTTACAGGACTAGTATGAAGATTTAATTGATTGATTTAGAGAGCATGCAAGTGGAGGAAGGGCCAGAGGGAGAGAGAGAGGGAAAGATACCCAAACAGATTCCCTGCTTAGCATGGCGCACAATGCAGGGCTCGATCTCACGACCCGAAGATCATGACCTGAGCCAAAACCAAGAGTCAGGCGCCTAACCAACTGAGCCACCCAGGCACCTCTAAATATATTTAAATTTGCAAAATACTTAGGAGAGTAAAGGCATACAGTAATGTCATATGTCAATTGTATCTCAATAAAAAAATAAAAGGTGAAAAAATTAGGCAAATGATCTGAATAGACATTTCTCCAAAGAAGACAGACAGGTGGCCAATACATTTGTGAAAACATGCTCAACATCATTAGCTTTTGGAGAAATGTAAATGGAAACCACAAGAAACACCCACTTTGCACATACTAGGATAGCAACAATAAAAGAGACATACAACAGCAAGTGCTGGCAAGAAAGTGGAGAAATTGGAACACTCCCTCATAGCTGGCTGTAACATATAAGGCAGCAGCCCCTTCAGAAAGCAGGCTGGCGGTTCCTAAACTGTGAAGCATAGTCATCATATGACCCAGGAGAATGACCCAAAAGAAATGAAAACACACGTCTACCCAAAAGCTTGTACGTGAAAACACATAACACCATTCACGGTAATGACCAAAAAGTGGAAATGACCCAAATGTCCATCAATGGACGGATGGAGAAAAAACATGTGGTACGTCCATACAATGGGCTATTATTCTGCCTTAAAAAGGAACGAAGTTCTGGTACGTGCTGCGACATGAATGGACCTCGAAAACATGATTCTAAGTGAAAGAAGCCAGTCACCAAAGACGACACATTGTATAATTCTAATTTTACTAAGTGTCCAGAACGGGAAGTCTATAGAGACAGAAAGTAGATTCCTATTTGCCTAGAGCTGGGAAGGTTGGAAGGGGCGGGGGGAATGACTGTCAATGGCTATAGGTTTTCTTTTGGAGGTGAGGAAAATGTTCTCAAAATAGATTGTGACAGTGGTTTCACATATCTGTGAAATGCCAAAAGGCCACTGAATTGTACTTTTAAAAAGGAGAATTGTATGACATGTGAATTATATCTCAATAAAGCCATTATTAAGAAAAATCTTGGGGATGCCTAAGTGGCTCAGTCAGTTAACGGTCTGCCTTCAGTTCAGGTCAGGATTCTGGTCCTAGGATTGAGCCCTGCATTGGGTTCCCTGCTCAGCAGGGAGTCTGCTTCTCCCTCTTCTTCTCCCTCTGCTGTCCGCCCTGTGTGTGCTCTCTCACTCTAGCTGTCTTTCAAATAAATAAATAAATAAATAAATAAATAAATAAATAAATAAATAAATAAAATCTTTTTAAAAAAAAGAAAGAAAAATCTTTGTGATGACAGGTCCAGAAAAGGAACAGGAGGCCACGGAAGTGACTGGTGCATGGTCGGGGCAGGAGAGGATGAGTTCTGAGCTGGAACAGGGTTGATGGCATAGATTCAAGAGAGAGATTCCAGATGGAGATAGGCCAGGACTCAGTGGTGATTGGGTTTTGGCTTGATTCTTGGTTCCATAGTATATGTCCCAACACTTACCAGAGTTTGTGTCTGTGTGTTGATCTCCGTATATGAAGCCTCCACACTGCTCCATCATCATTCCTCTCAACTACCGCCCTCTTGGATGGCCTACCTGCATCCACTCATGTTCTCTGCCAGTCTCTTGTCTACCCTAGAGCCACAGTGATCTTTTCACGCTGCAGATCTGATCATGTCATCTTCCTGCTTTCAACTCGTCAATGATTTCCCTTTGCGCTTCAGTTAAAGACCAAAATCCTTAACCCACTTGACCAGCTTGAATGCCCTAGCCTCGGCCTATCTCTCTGCACGGGTCCCTCACTCTTTGTGCTCTGAGTCTACTGACTGCTTTTCAGCGCCTCCCGGTGCCCTCTCCTACCACAGAGTCTTTGTGCATGTTGTTTTCTCTATGGAATATTTCCTTGCTTTGCTTGATGACTCCAACTCTCCCTTCAGTTACCAAGCCCACCATCACTTCCTCCAGGAAGCCTTCCCTAATGGCCCAAGTCCCCTATTTTATATTCTCCAAGCTCTTTGTACTTCTTCACGATCCTTGCATCCCTCGATTAATGTCTGTCTTTCATTCAATTATAAGCTTCATTAAGATGTGTATCTGTGGCCATTTTTGTTCACCATTGTGTCTCTGGTACCTAATACAGTGTTCAGCACATTGTTGGTCCTGAATTATATCTGTTAAATAAATAAACCTCAGGAACAATTTCAGACGTTCATTAAAGCCAACAGTAATCTACCGTATTGTGCCCATAGGTTGGCGAAGTTGAAAAAGATTAAAAATACTCAGTGTAGGCAAGAACTGAGGAAAATGGGCGCCCTCATACTCTGGGTGCTGGGTGTGTAGATTGCTATGTCCTTTGTGGAGGGCAATTGGACCTTCAGATGTTCACATTGTCGGACCCCACAGTTCTACCCATGAAAATTTATGCCAAGAAAATGATCACTCATGTGCATAATGGTCTACACAGGAGGTTGTTGAAAACAACCTAAATGTTCAACAATAGGGTATTAGTTCAATAGATCACGGTACATTCCTACAATGGAATACCGTGCTGCCGTTGAAAATAACCACATAAATTGTAATTATTGACATGATACAATGTTCATGTTAGGATCTGTAGTAAAAGTAAGCAGTCACTAGTACGTGTGATAGAAGGATGGAAGGTTTTCTTTTTTAATAGTATGTAATGCAGATCTCTAAATTCAGAGAAAAACAGCTGCCGGGAAAAATGCGAAGCTATTTACTAGGAATTGCTTCTGGGGTCTTTCACAATTTACCCTATATTGTTCTGTATTGTTTTAGAAGCTTTTATGAAAATGTGCTCCTATATAATTGAAGAAGTTTCAAATAAAAAAAAAGAATGGAAAGAAAGAAAGATAGAATACCAAAGGTAAATATTCACATATGACCATAGGGATAACAATTGTAGATAAATTTACATATTAAAAAGATCTGAACTCATCACACAAGTACTAACAAAATCACAAAGGCACGAACAGTGGTTGTTCTGGGTTGTGGGGCTTATGGGTGATCTTTATGCTCTTGTCTTGCTTGTCTGTATTTTCTATAATTAGCATCTATTCCTTCTGTAATAAGAGAACATCGTGAAAAACATTTCATTTTGAAAAAAACATTACAATGAGAGAGAAGGACTATTTATACAGGCTAGCCAGCCCATTATGCCCTCTGGCAGACCTACGAGAGGGGCCACATTTTAATGAGAAGGTTGCTTAGTGACCGTAGAAGCAGAGCAAAGGGCTTAGCTGGATGGATTTCATGTCCAAAGACAGCAAGCAACGGTAGCGGTAGCGTGCTACATTCACCTCCACTGCAGTGAGAAACTGCCCCAAAAACATATTTTAAATTTCTTATAAACCCTTAGCATTGTCTAACACAATGCCGTGCATACAGCAGGTGCTCAGCAATAACTGAGTGGAAGAATAATTCAATGAGAGTGAATCCGGACAACAGGATCTATTGTCCTAAGGACAACAGAGTGGGGATATGGAACAAATCAGCCTTTTAGAGTTTGAATCTTAAAACATAAATGTACTACTAATTACACAGATAATATAGGAACCCAATGTTATAAGAAAGAAAACAAAAGGCTGGCTGGGTCCTAGGAGCATGTGACTCTTGATCTCCGGATTGTGAGTTCGAGCCCCACATTGGGTGTTGAGATGACTTAAATAAATACTTTTTTAAAAAGTCAGGTTCCCTTTCATCAACTAGCCCCAAACCTAATCTCTTCCCTACCATAACCACTGTTTGACATGCATCTTCTGAAGCCCTTTACATGTCATCTCTACGTCCACTGACATGGAGTGAACCCAAAGATACACTGTAAAGTGAAAAAATATTGTAAAACAATCTTTGCAGTCTGGCCCCACATATATTTTTTTAAACTCTCATTAACTATGGCTTTGGTTCTGGACATAATTCTAATGTGTAGCGGCGGGGGGCAGGGCAGGGAAGAAGCTCCACTCACACGGACAAGCCACTCTTGGATACCAGCAAGGGGCTGAGAGGATTGAACTCATTACTGAGACTAGTGGACAGCGTCAAGTCTCACAGGTCAAGGGTTCAATCTCACAAGGCTGTACACTCCCTTCTCCCCCCCGCCCTCGCCATCACTGTAGATACCAAAGGCAAGTACGGGTTGTTAGAGCTATAAATCAGAGGTTCCCACAGCCCCCTCCTCAGGTGCAATTAGTTTGTTAGAGTGGCTCATAGAACCCAGAGAAACACGTTTACCTGTTTGTTGAAGGGTATGATAAGGACGCAGATGGACGGGAGCGCCTGGGTGGCTCAATCCGTTAAGTCTGCCTTTGGCACAGGTAAGGATCCCAGGATCTTGGGATCGAACCCCGCATCAGGCTCCCTGCTCAGCGGGAAGCCTGCTTCTCCCTTTGCCTGCTGTTCTGCCTGCTTACGCATGCTCTCTCTCTGATAAATAAAAAAATTAAAATTAAAAGAAGGACGCAGATGAACAGTTAGATGAAAGAGGTGCGTGGGGACAAGGTATGTGAAAGGTGACAGAGAGCTTCCAGGAACGCTGGTGTTCCTGGTGTCCACATGTTCGCCAACCTGGAAGCTCTCCGAACCCCGTACTGGGGGGACTTTACAGAGTCATGATTGATCATTAATTCCATTTTCAGCCCTTCTCCCTTCTCCGGGAAACAAGGGGTAGAGTAGAAAACTCCAAGCTTCTAATCAAGACATGGTCTTTCCAACAAGCAGGCCTCATCCAAGAGTCATCCAAGAGCCCACCCAGAGTCGCCTCATTAGAACAAAGGACACTCCTGTCACCCTGAAATGATAAGGGTTCAGGAGTCCTGTGTCAAAAATTGTCAAGGGTTACCTGGGTGGCTCAGTGGGTTAAGCCTCTGCCTTCAGCTCAGGTCATGATCTCAGGGTCCTGGGATTGAGCCCCACATGGGGCTCTCTGCTCAGCAGGGAGCCTGCTTCCCCCTCTCTGCCTGCTGCTCTGTCTACTTGTGATCTCTCTCTCTGTGTCAAATAAATAAATAAAATCTTTTAAAAAATAAAAAAATTAAGAGATCATTAAAAAAAATTGTCAACCCCCCCCCACCATTAGAACAAAGAGGGCTCTTGTGCTCTTATCAAAATCATAATGGTCCAAGAGTCCCCAGGGACAGGGAGCAGAGATAAGCATACATTTTTTTCTGTTATCTCACAGCTCACCCTCTGGTCTCTGGCCACAGAGCCCTTACGCAAAATGATACACAAGTCAAAATGTACAGGCTGGTTACCAGAACCTCCCGCAGTCATTCATCCCTCCCCGGTCCATCATATATCTTATCGTTGGAAAACATCTCCCAGTTCAGGGCCACTCAGGCATGCTGGCTTCCACTCGGTCTCATCCCAAAAGCAAGAGTGGTTTCAGCAAACATATGGTCTCGCCATTTTAGGCATCTGGTATAATAAAGAGCCAATATCCTCTTTTGCTCGGAGCTTCTCTCGAAGTGTTAATGTAATATTGGATTTCCCGTTATTATGTAACCCGTGTATTTATTTCCTTACTCTCGATGACTCTTTTTCCTTCTTTCTTCCATTTAGACGCAGACTTTTTCACCTTGGGGAGGGAACACCGGGTCCAGCCACCGGGCTGGTCTAGACCGCAGGCAGCACTATCCGCCTGGCAACTTACCTGCCCCCAGCCCATGGCTGTGGACACAGGGAACGGGTCACGGGCACAGAGCTCGCGGGCTCTCTTCCCACAGGCAGTACAGAGCTGCATTTGCTGCTCATTCCAGTTTTGCCGGAAGAGGCAAAGATACATCCTGCCGCATTAGGCGCTTAGAAATTCTGTCTGACCTACAGGTGACAATCACAGTTAACGGTGTCTCATTCTGAAATCAGCCCTGCTTCCAGCCCCTGGAATTGCAGTGCCGGTCCCATGACCACTGCTCCAAGTTGGGTGGGGGGCGGGAGTTGAGGTGATGTGGGGAAAAAGAAAACAAAAAAGCAAAAAGCATAGCCGTGATACCTGTGTCTTCCCTTGGCAAGAACTGCATCAATAATGTAGGATGCTAAATGAAATAAGTCAGAGAAAGACAAATAGTGTATGATTTCGCTTCTGTGTGAAGCCTCAAACACGAAACAAAGGAACAAACAAAACAAAACAAAACAGAAACAGGCTAGTAAGTACAGAGAACAAACTGGCAGATGCCAGAGGGGAGGGGGTAGGGAGGTAGCCAAAGGTACCAACTTCCGGTTATGCAATCAGTAAGTCACGGGGATGTAAATTACAATACCGGGAATGTGGTCGGGAAAATGGCAATGACCCTGTAGGGCGACTACACTTGTCAGAGTGCGCATTTTGTAACATATAGAATTCTCCAATCACTATGGTGCGTGCCTGAAACTAATTTTTACAAAGAATTGGATCAAGGGGCGCCTGGGTGGCTCAGTGGGTTAAAGCCTCTGCCTTCAACTCAGGTCATGATCTCAGGGTCCTGGGATCAAGCCCCACATCGGGCTCTCTGCTCAGCAGGGAGCCTGCTTCCTCCTCTCTCTCTGCCTCCCTCTCTGCCTGCTTGTGATCTCTCTGTCAAATAAATAAAATCTTTAAAAAAAATTTAAAAGTAGAAGAATTGGATCTTTTTAAGTTTTTATTTATTATGTATTTGAGAGAGATCGGGGGGGAGAGGCAGAGGGAGGAACAGACACCCCCCTCCACTGAACAGGGAGCCTGCCTCAGGTCTCAACCCCAGGACCCCAGGATCATGACCTGAGCCGAAGGCAGATGCTTTACCGACTGATCCACCCAGGCGCCCCAGACAGCCACCGTTTTATTTTTCTGTTTCCTTCTCTGTCAAATCAGAACTCCGAGCACATCTCCCTGCCCACAATTGACCTTATGGGCAGCAAACTGAGTCCCGTTGTCTGAAGAAATGACAGGCAGCTGTCCAAACCGCTGCAATGTCCCCTGTTCCGGTTCCTTTAGAACACTCAGAGCACCGGCCTCTGCCGCTGGGCCTTCCCACCCTCAGCCACACAGCCATCTGCAGTCTCTGTCTCTCTGGATGGCAGACAGAGTTGTCTGTATTGGCATTTTGTGCCTCAGAAGGGGCAAGAGGAACCTGTCTACACTCACTCTATCTCTGCCTTGCTGGAGACCTCCAATGTCTACCTCCTCGATCGGCCCAGGTGGCCCTCTGCGGAGAACACCTGGGGATACATGCTTGTGGATTCCAGTCATCCTCCAGACCTGGAAGGGAGCACCTCTGACAGGCATTGACACGTCCTTCTTCAATGCACCTATCTAATTTCCAAAGAGCCGTGCCCCATCCAGACATCCTTTCAATAGGCCAGATTTTCACTGTCCTCCTGTCCAACCATATGACCCAGCCACTGGCCACTTCTTATGAGTCAGTTAAAAACTCCAACATAGGGGCTTTTCCCACTATTCAGTTCTTTATTTTAAACAGATAATGTATTATTTGCCCCAGGGCTACAGGTCTATGAATCATCAGACTTACACATTCACAGCACCCCCCATAGCACACACCCTCTCCAATGTCCATCCCCCAACCACCCTATCCTTCCCTCCACCCCAGCAGCCCTCAGTCTGTTTCCTCAAATTAAGAGTCTCTTATGGTTTGTCTCCCTCCTGATGCCATCTTGTTTCATTTTTCCCTCCCAGCACCCCACAACACCCCCGCCCTGCCTCTCAAATTCCTCATATCAGAGAGATCATGTGATAATTGACTTTCTCTGATTGACTTTTTTCGCCTAGCACAATACCCTCTAGTTCCATCCATGTCGTCGCAAATGGCAAGATTTCATTTCTTTGGGTGGCTGCATAGTATTCCTTTGTGTATATATAGCACATCTTTTTTATCCATTCATCTGTTGATGGACATCGAGGTTCTTTCCATAGTTTGGCTATTGTGGACATTGCTGCTATAAACATTTGGGTGCACGTGCCCCTTCGGATCACTACGTTTGTATCTTTAGGGTAAATACCCAGTAGTGCGATTGCTGGGTTGTAAGGTAGCTCTATTTTCAACTTTTTGAGGAACCTCCATGCTCTTTTCCAGAGTGGCTGCACCAGTTTGCATTCCTACCAACAGTGGGAGGGTTCCCCTTTCTCCGAATCCTCGCCAGCACCTGTCGTTTCCTGACTTAAACCACAGTGAGATACCACCTCACACCAGTCAGAATAGCTAAAATTACCTTCCATCTTTTAAAATCTAACATCAGTGGCACCTGGTGGCTCAGATAGTTAAGCCTGACTCTTTATTTTGGCTCAGGTCATGCTCTCTGGGTTGTGAGATCAAGCCCCACATCAGGCTCTGCAATGGGCATGGAGCCTGCTTAAGATTCTCTCTCTCTGGGGCACCTGGGTGGCTCAGTGGGTTAAGCCTCTGCCTTCAACTCAGGTCATGATCTCAGGGTCCTGGGATCGAGCTCCACATGGGGCTCTCTGCTCAGCAGGGAGCCTGCTTCCTCCGCTCTGTTTCTGTCTGCCTCTCTGCCTACTTGTGATCTCTCTCTGTCAAATAAATAAACAAGATCTTAAAAAAAAATTCCGGGGTGCCTGGGTGGCTCAGTGGGTTAAGCCTCTGCCTTCGACTCAGGTCATGATCCCAGGGTCCAGGGATCCAGCCCCGCATCGGGCTCTCTGCTCAGCAGGAATCCTACTTCTCCCTCTCTCTGCCTGCCTCTCTGCCTACTTGTGATCTCTCTCTGTCAAATAAATAAATAAAAATTTTAAAAAGAAAAATTTCCACCTTGGTGTTAAGAATTCCATGACTCTTCCCTTGGCCTTTCCCCATTTCCTTATTAATTAACCTACTGGGGTTTTAGTTTGTTTTTTAAAGATTTTTACAAATATTTTATTTATTTATTTGAGAGAGAGAGAGAGAGACAGTTGGAGCAGGAGCAGAAGGAGAGGGAGAAGCAGACTCCCCACTGAGCAGGGAGCCCGATGCGGGGCTGGAGCCCGATGTAGGGCTCAATACCAGGACCCTGGGATCCTGACCTGAGCCAAAGGCAGACGCTTAACAGGCTGAGCCACCCAGGCGCCCCGAGATTTTTTTTATCTTAAGTAGTCTCTGTCAACATTGCTCTGTTATGCAACTAAGTTTCTTTGGGGATAATGTGTCTCTAGCAATAGCTCTCCTTCTGGTACAGACTCCCCTTTCCAGTGTATAGTTAGGCAGTTGAGGGGGGAGGTAAAGAGCTTTTCCTGAATCAGCTGGGGTCTGACTGCCTTTAGCTCCAAATCCTCCTTGTGCCAAAGTGACGTCTTTTGGGGTGGTGAATTCTATTCCCCTTCACCACCAAACGAAACAACTCCTTCGCGCTATCCGCCACCCCCGCCACCCCGCTGTTTTCAGTGGTTTCTTGGTTTCTCCTCTTCCCCCACGTTGACTACCTCCTTGGGGAGCAGAGGTCCTAAAGTACATTCTTTGGCCCCTACCTCATTGTATACCTGGCCGTTATTTCACCGGCAACAATGGGTTTATTCCAGAATAGTAACTCAGGACAAGAAAGCTGCACAAAACCATAGGCCAGTCTGGAGAACAAAGGGGAGGACGGCTCTTTTATGGGGTCAGGGGATCTGGGAGGATTTTCATAAGCACATTGCTAGGGCCCCACGCCCCGCGTGGTGATGGGCAAGAGGATTTGCTTTGCCAGCCTACAGCTCAGCTTCTGCCTTTGCCAGTAAAAAGAGTCACCCTTCCCTGGGCAGGAGCTAATTGCCCGCAAAGTCTTCGGAGAGCTATTGGGATCAGCAAGATGTAGCCTTGCACGGACCGAACAGTTCTGGAGAGTCCCCACAAGCTCTCAGAATTCATCGTCTAAATGTCCTTGTGCTGTAGCTGGTTCCTCATATGTTTTCACTGATGCGCCCCCAGGGGGGCCTCTCAGCAACTGAGCTACTGAGTCCCTTTTCCTTTTTTTTTTTTTTAAGATTGATTGATTGATTCACTGACTGATTTGAGATTTTATTTATTTATTTGACAGAGGGAGAGATCACAAGTAGGCAGAGAGGCAGGCAGAGAGAGAGAGGGAAGCGGGCTCCCTGCTAAGCAGAGAGCCTGATGTAGGACCCTGAGATCATGACCTGAGCTGAAGGCAGAGGCTTAACCCACTAAGCCACCCAGGTGCCCCCAAGATTGAGTGATCTGAGAGAGAGAGAGAGAGAGAAAGAGAGAGGGTGCTTGTGTGCACGTGTGCGAGGTGGGGAGGAGCAGAGGGAGAGGGAGGGGGAAAACCTTACGTGGGCTTCTCGTTCATCATGGAGACTGACACGGGGCTCGATCTCACCCCCCTGAGATCACAGGAGGGGACAATATCCTACACAACTTACTTCGTTCTTATATCAGAACATTACTTCCAAAAACAACTTTTTTTGTCTTTGCCATAAATAAGGAGATTAAAGCAACTTCACTTAAGTCATAAACAAGTAGATTTGAAATTGCATCACACCAATACACAACAGTCACTCCATGGGGTCTGCCTTTGCCTGAGCTATCGTCTTCCTGCTCTGGGAACCCCTCTACCCATCGGCAGGGTGCGCTCGGTGTCTGTTCCCTAGGGCTGCTGTCTAGCGAAGTACCACAAATTTGCTGACGAAAACTCCACAAATGTATTGTCTTACAGTTCTGGGGACTACAAGTTCAAAAATCAGGAGTCATCAGGGGCATATGCCCTCTGCCACCGGTGCAGGCATCCTTCCTTGTCTCTTCCTAGCTCCTGGTGGTTCGCTGGGGATCTTTGCCCCCACCCTCCAGGTTCCTCTGCCATCCTTGCCGTCCTCCCTGTGAGTCTCACATCGTCTCCGCTCTGGCCGTGTCTGCGTTCAAGCTCTCCCTTTCCAGAAAGACGCCAGCCATATTGGATCGGGCTCTACCCTCTTGATTTCATCTCAACTGGATTACCTCTGTAAAGACCCTCTCTCCAGATAAGGTCACATTCTGATGTCCCTAACCTCAGGGGGCTAGGACTTCGACATCTCTTTTTTTGGAGGGACACGGCTCAGCCCATAACAGCCCGAAGAAAACCACGTTAAGAATGCAGGGCTTAGGGGCGCCTGGGTGGCTCAGTGGGTTAAGCCTCTGCCTTCGGCTCAGGTCATGATCTCAGAATCCTGGGATCAAGCCCCGCATCGGGCTTTCTGTTCAGCGGGAAGCCTTCTTCCTCCTCTCTCTCTGCCTGCTTGTGATCTCTCTCTGTGTTAAATAAAAAAATAAAATTTTTAAAAAAAAAAAAAAAAAGAATGCAGGGCTTGCCCTCCCGCCCATGGCTGGTGGAACTAGGGTGACCCAAGGTGAACTAACTGGGCTTTTCTCTCTCGGGATTTTGGATCTAGAACCGAGAACCATAATCTTCAGGTGTGAACTGAGAGCTGAAAAGTGCCGTTTTGCCCTCTGTTGGACCAGAAAAGCAGAAAAAAAAAAAAAAAACCAGTCCATAGAGGGAATACAGGAGCAGACGCACATAGAGAAATAGAGGAGGAACATAGAGTTTACGCAGTCCCCACATACGGAATATGGCTGATGTGCAAGGTCTGGGCAACTGCTTTCCATTCGTTAGCGACTGCTTCATCATCACATATATTTTCTCCATTGTAAAGACGAGAAACGTGAAGGTTAGAAAGGCTAAGTTGCTTGCCCAAAGTCACCCAGCTGTCAAATCACAGAGCGAAGCTTCAGGTCTGCCTGGATCCACAGCCCATGCTCTCAGGGCTTGTACTAGATTGCTGCCCTGGCTTTAGTCCCATCCTGCCCTTGAATTCCAAGACACAGTATAGTAAAGTACACACATCATAAGGGTATAGATCAATAAAGGTTTACATATTCTTAGGGCGCCTGGGTGGCTCAGTCAGTTAAGCGTCTTGTCTTGGGCTCGGGTCATCATCCTGGGGTCCTGGGATTGAGCCCCGAATCGGACTCTCTGCTCAGCAGGGGGCCTGCTTCTCCCTCTCCTTCTGCCTGCCTCTCTGCCTACTTGTGCTCCCCCTCCTCTCTGTCAAATAAATAAATAAAAAATTTAAAAAAGAAAAAGAAAAAACAAAAATGCATTTCCCAGTAGGGGGTCATATTAAAAACATGTTTCCAAAACATGGCATTAACTCCCACAGGTGCCTGGGAAGAAGGGAGGCCCCTTCCCTGTCCCAGGCCTGGTAGGGGGGCGGGTAAGCCATTTCAGCTTGGGGGCTATGAGGGCCTCAGAAGACAGACCTCCCTGAGCCCTGGATCTCTCCGTGGGGTGACTTGGGCTCACTCTGTGCCGGGCCCGTGTATATCCGTCAGACCCCAAGGAAGTGGGTCTGTGTGTAAGAGAGACAGCAACCAGGCTGGCTGTGAGCTAAGTTGTGCCCTTGGATCTGGGGCCCTGACCTTGCACTGCCCTTGAGTCTGCCTTATGCTGCCTTTCAGATCACGAGGGACGGGCTGCTGTCCCCCTGGCTCAAGGTTCACGGTGGCTGACAGGAAGGCAGCTTGACATGCTCAGAAAGGGCTGGTGGCCCCCGAGAAACAGCCTTTTTGAAGCTGGAGCTATACTGGGGCTCTGTGCACAAATCTTGCAGCTTTCCTGGAAGCTAGAAATCATTTCCAAAATAAAACATTTTAATCCGAAACCATTTAATTGCCTTCTGGAGACTCCTTCCCGTTAGAAACAGCTCAAAGAAGACAGGATGGTTCTCCCTGGATCCCAGGTGGTAGGTGCAATGGTAGAGGCTCAGAAAAAAAAAATAAAAACATGCATTTTCATTCCTTCATTCCATAAATATTCGTCAAGAAGCTGCTCTGTACTCAGCACTGTGCTAGAAACTGGGGACACAGCTGAGGGAAGGGCCGCCAGGGTCTAGCACTCATGGAGTTCACAGTCTAGTAGAGGTCAATAATTAAGAATCACATACAGGGGCACCTGGGTGGCTCAGTCAGTTAAGCGTCTGCCTTCAGCTCAGGTCATGATCCCTGCATCCTAGAATCAAGCCCCACATCGAGTTCCCTGCTTGGTGGGGAGTCTGCTTCTCCCTCTCCCTCTGCCCCTCTCCCCATCCCATGCTCTTGCACTCTCTCTCTCCCAAATAAATAAACAAAATCTTAAAAAAAAAAAAAAGGAATCACATACAGGGGCACCTGGCTGGCTCAGTCAGTAGAGCATGTGATAATTAATCTCAGGGTTGTAAGTTCAAGCCCCATGTTGGGCATGGAGCCTACGGGGTGACTAGGTGGTTCAGTCATTTAAACATCTGACTCTTGGGTTCAGCCATGGTCTTGGGGTCCTGGGAGTGAGCCCTGTGCTGGGCTCTGAGCTCAGTGGGGAGACGGGTCAAGGATTCTCTCTCTCCCTCTGTCCCTCCCCCTGCTCACTCTCTCTCTCTTTCTCAAATAAATAAAACTTAAAAAAATAAAAAATCACATACAGACATGTAAAATTACAGCCGTAATCAGGTCCAGGAAGGAGAATTAGGTGAGAACCCATAATCAGAGGAATTCTCATGCCTTTTCATGAGGCAATGATCATAAGATCAAAAAGATGAATAGACATTAACTAGACAGAGTGGAGGAAAGACTTATTTCAAAAATGGCAGGGGCAGTATGTGCAAAGGCCCTGTGGTGGGAGGTAGCTGGACATCCACAAGAAACTGAAACCATGCCAGTGACACTAGAGTCCTGAGAGCAAGGGGAACCTTGGGGATGATGAGGCTGGAGAGGAAGCAGAGCCAGACCACGTAGGACCTCGGAGGCCATGCCAAGAATTGGGACCTTTATTTTAACAGGAAGGGAAACCATTGAAGTATTTTCGGCAGGGGTGAGTAAAAGCAGGGAAACAAGTTAGACGACCATCCAGGATTGCAGTCAGAAAGATGGGTACTCTGGTGAGAGTGGAGATGGAGACCTGAAGAAGATCCATAGCCATAGGACTTGGCGGTGGGTTAAGTTGAGGGGCTGGAAGAAGAGAGTACGGCCGTGGAAGCCACCAAAAGACAAGAGAGCCAGAGGTCTGGAGGCGAGCAATGGCGCTGAGTGGCCGAGGCCTTTGAAACATCCAGGCTGAGATGTTCAAGAAGCAGCCGGATACGTACGTATGGTCTGCAGTGCGGAGGCATGTCTGGCTTAGCCATATAAACCTGGGAGTCATTGGTGCGTAGATGGTATAGATGCTGGGGACCACGGGAAAAAGAGCCAGGAGGGAAGAGTATAGAGACCAGAAGGACCAGAAGAAAAGGCGCTCAGGAACGAGGCTTGAGGCGCAGCTCCTTCATGGCCAGGGAGAGAAGGCCGAGCCTGCGAAGGAGACAGAGAAGGAGCAGCCAAAGAAGGGGGAGGAAAGCCAAGGGAGGGTGGGTCGCAGAAGCCCAGGATATCAGCCATGTCAAAAGCGGAACATTTGCCATCTTCAGAAGGGAGCTGAAAAATGCCCTTTGGGCTGGGTGACACGAAGACCCTTCGTGACCTTGCCAGTTGCTGTTTCTGCCGAGTGGTGGTGGGTGGCAGGAGCCAGGCAGAGACGAGTGCTGAAGAAGTGGGGTGGCCCGCACAGACACCCTATTGCGGTTCCCAGGGGGCGGGAGGAATGGCAGTGGCCAGGAGGGGGTGTGTGGGGCCGTGGGTCAAGGTGAAGATGGCGTGTTGTATTTTACGTAAGGATCTTGACTTGGATGCAGACTAGCCTAGAAACAGGTGGTCGAAAGAGCTTGGCCTTGACCTCGGTTGAAATCTCATCCGTGCCAGACGGCAGCCAGGCTGCCTCAGCTGTAACCCCAGCTCCACACTCAGACTCCCTGGTGTGACCAGGCGACAGTTTCTTGCTGTGCCTCGGCTGCCCTTCCTGTCAAATGGGCAGAGTAACAGTCCCCACCCCAAAGGATTGCGGTAAGAGGTAAGAGAATTCCTGCAAAGCGTTTAGAACTGTGAGGGACCGGTGGGGAGTTAGCACTTGCCCCGCCTCACCTGCTATTATTGTAGCTGGCTAATTGACCTTGGCCGTGTCATTTAACCTCCCCTCTGTCTCAACCTCTGATTTAACTTCTTACCATTCCTCATTTGATTGCCGCAAGGATTCAAAGCACCTGGTACATACTAGGTATTCAATAACAGTTCACTTCGTTCTTTATACAGTAGTAGTAATACTTCACATTTTACCTATTGCCTTCATTATCCGAGCCTATGAGGAAGGTGTGAGATTGGGAAGCAGGTTCCCTAGTTTACAGACGAGGAAGCAGAGAGAGCTATAGACTGTGACTGGTTCAAAGGCACATACACAACGGTGGCGCTGCGATTTAAACTATTTCTTTTTCGGATATTGATGCCGGAGCAGGCAATGGCTAGTGGTTTGTGAATTCAGGGGCTGGTCCTTTACTGCTGTATATATGGCTTCAGACTGATTCTCCTTACAGGATGGCGAGGAAAGACTTAGCCTCCCCCAGAGCAGGAATGCTCTGCTGCCCCCTTGTGACTCATCAAGGTCTTACTTCCAGGTTCGGCTTCATTAAAAAAAATACATATATTTTTAAGAATTTATTTATTTATTTATTTGAGAGAGAAAGAGAGAGCACAAGCAGGGGAAAAAGCAAACTCCCCACTGAGCAAGGACCCCCGATGCTGGGCTCAATCCCAGGATCCTGGGATCATGACCTGAGCAGAAGGCCAACTTAACTGACTGAGCCACCCAGGTGCCCCGTCTCTTCTATTACAATAATTTCTTCTAGGAAGGGTGTTGCTCTGGGAGAGGCAAGGAAAACAGATGATTGGGGTTGACTTCTTTTTTAATAGAGAGGCGACAGCTATGGGTGTCTCTTACCCCAACGGGGGTGCTGTGCCAGGCATATCTTTCCCCAAGGAGAAAAGCAACCCAGCAGCTGACCTTGGAGGAGGGGAAGGTTCTGACAGCCAGTTCAGGCTGCAGCGCACCCCGGCCACTGGATTTCTCCAAGGAGGGCTCCCAGTTCCCATCCCCCGCCTGGGCTCCCAGGACAGCAGGTCCTGGTCCTGCAGGATCCAGTGGGGGGTGTGGTAGGGGGGTGAGGTGGGCGGGGGCTTCCAGTGCCTGCTTCTGCCCACCATTGCTCTGATTCACCCACAGCTGGCCCTGCCCACTGGGCTCCATGGCACTTCTGGAAGTCCTGCTCATGGATGTGGATGGGGGCCGCATGGAGGGGCCCAGGCAAAGCCAGGCCTCTTAAGGGGTCTGGTGTAGATACCCAGCTGTCTTCCGGAGACCTTCCTAGAGATGGTGAGTCAGCTACACATGGCATTCAGATGGTGGCCAGGTGCCTGCTACAATGTGAAGATGTCACCGTGATGGCATGGAAGGTGCAGAGCGACTTTGTTCATGCATTTTATTTTTTTTTAAGTTTTTATCTATTTATTTGACAGAGAGAGCAAGAGCTAGCACAAGCAGGTCGAACAGCAAGCAGAGGGAGAAGCAGATTCTCTGCCGAGCAGGAAGCCTGATGCAGGGCTCTATCCCAGGACCCTGGGATCATGACCTGAGCCAAAGGTAGAAGCTTCACCGACTGACCCACCCAGGTGCCCCCATAAGAGACTCTTAATCATAGGAAACAAACTGAGGGTGGCTGGAGAGAAAGAGATTCAGGGATGGGGTCACTGGGGCATGGGCATCTCAAGGAGGGCCAGGATGGCGTGAGCACTGGGTGTTACATAAGTCAGATGTACCTCTGAAACTAATAGTACACAATATGCTAATTAATTGAATTTAAAGAAAAATAAGTAAATAAAAGCCAAAATATTCAGTTGAGTAAATTTGAAGATCTAATGGGCTTTATTCAACAATTCACGGGTTGGGCAGCATCCCACCTAGCAAGCAGAAAGGAGCTCCAAAGAGCTACACAGAATGAAGAGGTTTTTGTAGACAGAAGGGGACAGGAAAAGGACATTTCTGGTAAAGAGTGGATTTTTTTAAGATTTATTTCTTTACTGGCGGGGGGCATGGGTGTGCATGGGGAGAGAGAGAGAAGCAGACTCCCCACTGAGTGCAGAGCCTGACATGGGGGTCCGATCTCACGACCCTGAGATCACAACCTGAGCTGAAATCAAGAGTTGGACACTCAACTGACTGAGCCACACAGGTGCCCCAAAGACTGGATTGTTTTAGACAAGGTCACCTTCCTATAGGCGACAGGAGGGGCTTATCAGGAGGATGACCTCACTTATGCTGACCAGGTGATTCCAGACTAACTGGTTCAGGTTTCCATTGCTGGGAGAGGCCGAAACTGCAGGCCAGTTAGGTGTTAAGTCTTAGTTTGCTGATGTGGGCCTTAGCACAAGTGACTCCATTTTGCACCTATTGTTTCTTTTTTTTTTAACGGATCAATTTTTAAAATTCAGGCTTGCCTCTAAAACGCATGCTCAAACTTGTCTGATAGTGGTTCCTCATTCTGGACTTTGGAAATTCAAGTCGTTGTGGCTGAGAGGTTAGCATCTGTTTCTAGAAAGTTTGGATAAGGGACAAGGTATTGAGGTCAGTCTGGAAAACAGGGGGACTTCCCTAGTGAGGGGCTCCCAGGCACCATGAAGATACCACAGGGAAAGAAAGCGTTTCCTCTTTCCCCTTTCTACTCCCTTCCTCTCTCCTTTCTTCCTTCATTTATTCCCTCAGTCAGCAAACTTTACCAGCAACCTTTACCAGCAAACTCTTTACCAAATACATAAGGCTGTGCAGGCACTGGTCGAGACCCTGGAGATACTGGGCTGAAAAGACATAGAGCCTGCCCTCGGGAAGCTCACGGTTTCCCGGAGAAGAAAGACAAATTGCACGAGAGGCAGGCATGAACTGGGGCATGTCCAGGATGCTGTGGGGGTCCCCAGGAACATCTGGCTACCTCTGCCTGGGACATGGGAGCTTCACAGAGGTGGTGACAGTTGGGTTGTGTCTTGAAGGACGAGTAAGAGTTTTCCAGGCAGACAAAGAGGAGGAAGGGCTTTCCGAGCAGAGGGAGCAGTAACAGTGAAGGCAAGGAGAGTTAATGGCGCACTGTAGGGTTTTAAGCTAGGACGGCAGCAGGATCAGGTTGGTTCACTCAATGACTTCATATATGTGCTGTGCACTACACTAGGTGATGAGGATGACGGCAGTGGAAAAGCCCAGCCCCTCAATGCAGGGAGCTTACGTTCTAGTTGGAGAGATCAACAAGGAGTGAAGGGATAAAAATCAAGAGGGGGTGAGGATACAGACGCACCAGAAGATGATGCTTTATTTACTTTGAGATCTTATTTATTTGAGAGAGAAAGAGTATTAGCAGGGGGAGGGACAGACAGAGAGAGACAAGCAGACTCCCCACTGAGCAGAGAGCCCACTTGGGGGGGTGGCTCGACTCCAGGACCCTGAGATCATGACCCAAGCCAAAGGCAGACACTTAACCGACTGAGCCACCCAGGCGCCCCAGAAGATGCTATTTCAGACAGGTGATTAGGGGAGGCCTCCCTGACCAAGCAACATTTGAACAGCACTAAATGGAGTGAGGGAGTGAGCCTCCTGAATAAATGGGGACAGATACACCAGGCAGCGAGGACTGCAGGTGCAAAGGCCCTGAGGTGGGAGCATGCTTGGCAAGGAAGAAGCAGGCGGGGTGTGGGTAGAGTTGGTAGGAGATGGAATGGGGAGGAAGAGGAAGACTGGATCACATGTGCCCTGTGGGCCACACACGGCAAGGAGTAGAAATCTCACTCTAGGTGGGATGGGAGGGTGAGCTGAGACTGCATGTTGGGGTGCAAGAGGAAAGTGAGGTGTTGAGATGACATGAAGGTTTTCATCCAAGCAATTGGAAGGATAGAGAGGCCATTAAGGGATGCGGAGGAGACTGGGGGCCAGCTCCGGAGGACTTCAGTTTGGACACGCTAAGTTTGACAGGCCTATTAGACCTCTAAAGGGAGTTGTCCAGGAGGCAGCTGGATCGGTCCGTCTGGAACCCAGAGGAAAGTTCTGGGCAGCATCTGTCCTTGCAGATACAGTGTTTAAAGATCTGAAACTAGATGAGGTCCTTGAGAAGGTGAATGCACAAAGAGGCAGTTAAAGGCCCAAGCCCCAGGGCTCTCCAACCTCCAGACTCTAGAGGTTGGAGGGAGGAGGAGACCACAGAAGGCACAGAGGACTGAATGACTGGTGGGATCAGAGATAAATCAGGAGAGCTTGGTGTCCCAAAAGCCAAGGGAGCCAAGGGTAGCAAGAACGGGGTGATAATTATGTCAGATGCCACTGAGAAGCCCAGTAATATGGGGACTTTGAACTCGCCATTGGCTTTGACAACAGGAAGAAGGCCATGGATAACCTTGGCACACTCCTGCTTCATAGGCATGCAACCTCTGCACTTGGGCAGGGTCCTGTCCTCAGCAGGATGCTCTTCTGTGATCGTCTTGACATTTTTAAAAAATATTTTATTTATTTATTTGACAGAGGGAGAGATCACAACTAGGCAGAGAGGCAGACAGAGAGAGGGGGTGGGAAGCAGGCTCCCTGCTGAGCAGAGAGCCCAATGCCGGGCTCGATCCCAGGTCCCTGAGATCATGACCTGAGCTGAAGGCAGAGGCTTAACCCACTGAACCACCCGGGTGCCCCTCATCTTGACATTCTTAAATAACCTTTCATAGTGGGTTGAATGTTGGCCCCTATCCTAAAAAATATGTCCACACCAAGTGTGACCTTACTTGGAAAAACAGTCTTTGCAGATGTAATTCAGGTAGAGAAGAGATCAAATCAGGAGGGTCCCTAGCCGGACAGCAGGTGTCCTCACTAGAGAAAAGCGGGGGAGAGACACACAGAAAGTGATGGGAGGACAGAGGCCGAGACTGGAGCGATCTTCAAGCCAAGGAATGGACACTGTCAGAAGCCAGGAGAATGTGGAACAGGTTCTCTTTCAGAGTCTCCTGAAAAAATCCACCCTGCTGACAGCTTGGTTTCCAACTTTGGCCTCTAGAACCGGGAAAGGATAAATCCCTGTTGTTTCAAGCCACCCAGTTTGTGGGCATTTATGATGATAACGCTAAGAAACAAAGGAACCTTTGAACAAGGGGCCCCGCATTTTTACTTTGCACTGGACCCTGCAAATTCTGTAGGCGGCCCTGCCTTGGCAAGTGTGGATTCCGAGGTTTGGTGAACTTTACTGGAATGTGTTCAAGAGACAGTGGTCGGTGAGGAGGTAGAACCTTCCAGAAAAGACAACTCGAATTCCAGAGAGAGTCTTGCTACGAAGGAGGGCATGGGAACGGGGTGGTGGGTAGATGGGGATATTGGGTCAAGAAGGTCATGGGTTTTTTAAAAGAGAGGAAACATTACAGTATACTTGAATGTGGGTTGCAATGTTCCACTGGGGGGTGAGGGGTTAATGATGCAGCAACAAGAGGGGGCACTGCTCAAGCGGAAGTCCTTGAGTACTTGTGAAACTGACTAAAGGAAACCTTACTTGAAATGGAGTGGGGAGGCCAGAAGGGGGAGCTCTAACGCACTACCGCTCCTCACCAATGGCAGACCCGGCAGGAGGAAAGTTACCTGGCCTCCATGCCCAGCAACAAGCTCAGCCAATAAGAAAGTAGCACAGCCTGGCCAATGAGAACCCGCCACCACCCTGAACTCTCGGTTTCCTCCAATATACTTTGGTTCAAAGCCACCCTTCCAACTTCCTTTTTCTCTATAAAGTAACATTCCTCTCCCCTTTGTCCTTTTAAAGATTTTATTTGTAAGTAATTTCTACACCCAAGACGGGGATGGAACTCACAACCCCAGATCAAGAGGCACGTGAGCCACTGACGGAGTCCGCCAGGCGCCCCTCCTCTTCATTGATCTCCCTGTTTGCCTGTTTTGCCGTCCCTTGCATGCCCTGAATTGCAGTTTCCCTCTTTCAGAAGAAGTTCATTTTGCTGGTATAATATCTGGCTGTTTTACATTTTTTTAAAGATTGTATTTATTTATTTATTAGAGAGATCACAAACAGGGGGAGCAGCAGGCAGAGGGAGAGGGGGAAGCAGGCTTCTTGCTGAGCAGGGAGCCGATCATGGCCAGGACCCTGGGATCATGACCTGAGCTAAAGGCGGACGCTTAACCGACTGAGCCATCCAGGCGTCCAGCAGTGTAATCACCCAAGGTCACAACCGGTGACAAGTGGACAGACCTAGGGCTCCAATCCCAATAAGGTCTTACCCTCCCTCCAGGTGACTTCAGAGTCGGCCAGCTGGTAGCCAGTCAGGCTCACAGAGGGGACCCCAGTGGAGTGAAGAGCCCCGGCAAGGGCACCGCAGGGACATGGGGTCCAACAGTCCCAGGCTGTGTGCTTCTGCCCTGCGGAAGATGGTGGTGCTGGGGGAGACAGAAGGCACAGGCACAGGCTGCCTTGAAAAGCACTAGAATCTTCCATGTGGCTGCAGAGCAGGGTGTGGGGGGCACTGCCGGGGTGAGGGGTAGGGGCATTGTGAGGGGCGTACGGGACCATGACGGGACCAGATGGGACCCGGGGCCATGGCTGAGGCTGGATCCGGATGGCAGTTTGAGGTGCTGCTGAAGGAAAGAGGGGACAAGCTGAGCGAAGTGGTGGCAGTGGATAGGAGGGCAGTCCAGGCTCTGGGGGAAAATGGCACATGAACCTTCCTTTGTGACGGTGAACTGAGCAGGAAAATGTCATTTTCGGGGCCTGGAAATGGCCAGACAGGCATGATGCTAATTTCCGCGGCAGCCTCCTTCCCGTTTAGGAGCTGGGGCCTTGGAGCAAGGCGGCCGGCCGGGGGGCGAGGGGGGGCGGACACAAAGAAACTTGGTGCTCAGTGTTCAGTCATGGAAGTCAAGATCAGGAGCCCCAAAGTTCTAGCCCTGGAGGAGCCGCGCGGCCCAGAGGCTGCAGGGGGCCCGGGGATGGACGGGGCCGGGTGTGGGGCACCTGTTACAGCCCGTCAGTCAGGAGCCAAGGGGAGAGGGGCAGGTTTGATCTTGCTCTCTGAATGACAGCTGGAGAAAGCAGGCCCCAGGGAGAGGACAGAGGAGCCCAGGGCCGGCCAGGGAGGTCACAGCTGAATCGGGTTCATAAAACCAAAGAAAACCAAATCCAGCTGGCGTTAGCTGAGGCTTGTCGCTTGCCAGCCACGGCGCTCTATGCTGTCTTTGGAAACGCTACTTCAATTCTTGGGACTATCTCAGGAGGCAGTCATAATTATGACGACCTCCACTTTATACATGTGGAAGCTAAAGTACAGAACAGCAAAGTGCCTTACAAAGGTCACACAGTTAAGACTCCAAGTTGAAGTTCAAACCCGATCTGACTCCGAAGCCCATTCTGTTCATTCTCTTCCGTACAGGGCCATGATAAACATGAAATAAAATAAAACAGGATATTAATAATAGTAAAAAATAACCACCTCCTTGTGTTGAACACCTGCTATGTGCCAGACATTCTTCGAAGAGCTTTAACAGGCAAAGCTCATTTCATTGTCACAGCCAGCCCGGGAGTAAATTTTATCATTGTTGTCACCTCCCTTCTACAGATGAGGAAACTCATTTGGGTAAAACGAGGCAGAAGGCCCAGTTTTTGCAAATTGCCCAAGGGCTCCTGGATGGCTCCTGGATGGGACCTGGTCAGAATGACCAGAATGACCAAGCCAGGGGCGCCTGGCTGGCTCAGTCAATAGAGCATTTGACCCTTGATCTCAGGGTTGTGAGTTCAAGCCCCACATTGGGTGCGGAGATTACTTAAAAATAAAATCTTTTGAAAAAGAAAGAAAGAGTAGCGCCTGCGTGGCTCACTTGGTTAAGAGACTCTTTGTTTCAGCTCAGGTCATAATCTCAGGGTCCTGGGATCAAGCCCCGCTTCGGGCTCCCTGCTCAGTGGGGGGCCTGCATCTCTCTCACCCTCTGCTGCTCTCTCTGCTTGTGCTCTCTTTCTCCCTCCCTCTCTGTCAAATAAGTAAATAAAATTTTTTAAAAAAAGAAAGATCAAACTTAGATCTTAGAAAAAAGAAAGATCAAGCTTAGAATTTTCAGCCCATCCCCCTCATCTTCTACAGAGGAATGAAGTTAATAATCAGTTATGCCCGCATGAGGAAGCCTCCATAAAATCCCAGTAGTAGGGGGTTTGGAGAGCTTCCCAGGTTGGTGAACACATCCACACTGGGAGAGTGATACATCCCAACTTCAAGGGGACAGAAGCTCCCATACTCAGAATCAGCCCAGTCCTTGCCCTATGCGTCTCTCTCTATCTGGATATTCCTCTTGCTAAACAACAAAATATCAACTAAGTACACTTATTTTTTTCCCAGTTTTTAAAAGATTTTTATTTAATTGACAGAAAGAGACATCCAGAGAGGGAACACAAGCAAGGGGAGTGGGGGAGGGAGAAGCACACTCCATGCTGAGCAGGGAGCCTGATGTGGGACTCAATCCCAGGACCCCAGGATCATGACCTGAGCTGAAGGCAGATGCTTAATGACTGAGCCACCCAGGTGCCCCTCAACTGAGTACATTTACATATCAAATTGGCTTTATTCAATGATTCATGAATTGGGCAACATCCCATCTAACAAACAGAAAGGAGCTCCAAGGAACTGTACAAAATAGAAGGCTTTTACAGACAGGAGGGGGAAGAGATAAGGAAAGAGCAGATTGCCTTACCGTTCTTTGGAGGGATAGAAAGGATTTATGGGGCAGATTCCCTCACCGGTGCTAACCAGGGAAGTCCAGATTGACTGGCTAAAGGTCACATTACTCAGAGACATTGAAACTGTAACTAGGTTAGGTATTAAGTCATGGTTAGCTGACTAGGCCTTAGCACAAGTGACTCCATTTTGGGCCTGCTGTTTCCTTTTTTTTTTTAACAGTCTTTATTTTTAAAGATTTTACTTATTTATTTCAGAGAGAGAGGGAGAGAGAAAGTATAAGAGGGGATAGGATCAGAGTGAGAAGCAGGCTCCCTGCTAAGCAGAGAGCCCAATGTGGAACTCCATCCCAGGACTCTGACTGAAGGCTCAAGACCTGAGCCAGAGGCAAACACTTAACCATCTGAGCCACCCAGGCTCCCTTGCTGTCTCCTTTTTAATAATCTGTATCCTCTATACTACCCTTTAAGAAACGAGTAAACATAAATGTTTCCCTGAGTTCCGTGAGCTACTCTAGCAAATTAATCTAAACCAAAGAGGTTGTTGGAGCCTCGGATTTATAGCCAGTTGGTCAGAAGCACAGGAAATAATCTGGCATCACAGACTGGTGTCTGAAGTATGTTTGGGGGGTCAAGTCTTGTGGGACCGAGCCCTTAACCTCCTGGGATCTGGCACTATCTCCAGATCGATAATGTCAGAATTGAGTTAAACTATAGGACACCCAACTCATGCCACAGAGAATTGCTTGACATGGGGGGAACCTCCACACATTTGGGGACTGGAAGTGAAGTGGTTTGTGTGAGCCGCAAGGGAGATTCACAGGGAAGAGACATCAGCAAGGGAAGAACTGGGGTTTTCCCCCTTGTAGTGCAGAGGGAGGACAAAGAATTTTCCCCTACCCTTCTAGGTACTTGGCTGAGACACCTCTGTAATAAAAAGACATATTGGGGTGCCTGGGGGTCTCAGTGGGTTAAGCCTCTGCCTTCGGCTCAGGTCATGATCCCGGGGTCCTGGGATCGAGCCCTGCATTGAGCTCTCTGCTCAGCAGGGGGCCTGCTTCCCCCTCACTCTCTGCCTGCCTCTCTGCCTACTCGTGATCTCTCTCTCTCTGTCAAATAAATAAATAATAAATCTTTTTTAAAAAAAGACATATTAACAGGAGAAAAACAAGCAAAAGTCTAATAACATGTTTACCTCCTGTATCCGTGGGAGAGACCCAGGAAAAGTTAGTAACTCTCCCCAATAGCTAAAATCACCAGCTTAAATATCTCCAGCCAAAGACAAGAGATGCTGGGCGGTGGGGACAGGAGGAAGGAGCTATGGAAGAAATGGCTGTAGTCCCTTTTCCTTCGGTAGAAATGTTTTGATAGCGGGGATGTGAAAGAGGACACCAATCACCTCCATTTTCTTCTTTCCGACTTTTCTCGAAACTCAGGCCAAAGACGTGGTGGGCAGAGCATCCTGCGATGGCAACGGAAACTACCCCCTCAAGCAATACGGACCGCCCTGAGCCAGCAAGAAAGACCCCGCATGACTGACCCCAAGACAACCCTCGATCTGACCTTTCTCGCCCACGTGCTTGTACCCACCGACCCTTGTCCCACATTTTCCTTACACAGACCTGGAAGGATCTTCAGCACTTGGACACAGTCTTTGAGCTGCCAGTCTCCTGTCTTCCCGTTACGAGAAGATGGGAGCCTGCTCATGGGTAACCTTGCCCCACTGATGGGAACAAGAGGTGAGGGACAGCCAGAGGCAAGAAGCCCCATCCTCCTGGATCTGCTGTCTTTGGGCGGCAGAATGGAGCCCCCGGCAGACTGGGCCTGGGGTGGGAGTGGGCAAGAACAGCTGAGAAAGATTTCCGTCGCTTCCATATTTGTGAACTGCAATCCGTGGGACTCTCTTATTCCATTCCTGAAACCCAGCCAAGTGCAAAGGAGGTGGCTCCTTCGTTCTCTAGGAGGACAGATTCCTGGGACAAGTCTTTGGAGGCCTGCGCCAGCCTGGCCCAGGACATCAGCCCTCAGGGACGCCGTTCCCAGAGCTGTGGAATCCACACCTTCCCTTTAACAGAGGCCTGGCTGAGCAGCTGGGGGGCTCTGTCTCCCCCAACAGGATGTCAGCCCCTTGAGGAAAAAGGCTCTCTCGGTTTCTCTATCCCCAGCTGTTAGAACAACCCAAGGGATAGTGCTGCACAGACATCATGTGTGAAGTGCAAGGGCTGGGGGAGGGGTGGGGGCCGGAAGGGGCTCAGTCCTGGAGACCCGCCAGCACACCCCAGCCCCGAATGGCTTTTGGCACTTACCGAGTCCTTCTAACCTCGTTTACTTCCTGGATACTGCTGCCCCATATAATTTTTAATGGATTTCATTTTTATTTCTTTTAAAACCCACAAAAGTGATACAGAAATACATTTCCTTGGGGAAAAAATATTATGGATGTGAACACAGTTCTCTTTGACACCCCTCCCCGACCCCCCGGGCCCACTGGGGGCAACCCTAGTCATAACCTTGGCTACTGCTTGGGAGTGATCCTTCCAGAGCCCATTCTGTGCATTTCCATCCATTTGCATATGCATATATGCAGACAGAGAATGGTGCCTTGTGAGCGTTCTTTTACATAAATTAGCTCACACTATTCTTGTGGCGCGTTTGTCACTTACCAGTCTGTCTGGGAGATTAACAAACATTTATTGAGCACTTATCCTGTGCCAGGCACCGTTCTAGACGCTGGAGTGACCTCAGCACACAGAAGCGTACAACGCAACACAGAACTCCCTGCCCTCTTGGAGCTTACGTTGTCTTGGGGGGAAGACAGTCCACAATAAACAACATAATTGAGTAAAACATATAGTACAACAGATGGTGATGAGTGCTAAGTTAAAAATAAAGCAGGGAAAGGAAAGTGGGACAGAGGGCTCGCCGGGGAAAGTGGGGGCGGGTGGCGATTTTAAGTAGGATGGACAGGGAAGGCCTCACCAAGAACACCTGAAGGAAGTGGGTGAGCAAGCAGACCAGATATCTGGGGAAAGAACATTCCAGGCCAGGAGCTTGGCCAGCATCTTGGAGGAAGAGCAAGGAGGTCAGCTAATTCCTGGAGCAGGTTGAATGGGGAGAATAGTTGGGGGATGAGGACTTTGGCTTTGGCTTTGATTAAGATGGACCCAGGGGTGCCTGGGTGGCCCAGTGGGTTAAGCATCTGCCTTTGGCTCAGGTCATGATCCCGGGGTCCTGGGATGTCCTGCATTGGGCTCTCTGCTCAGCAGGGAGCCTGCTCCTCCTTCTCCCTCTGCCTGCCGTTCCCCCTGCTTGTGCTCTCTCTCTGTGTGTCAAATAAATAAAGAAAATCTTTAAAAAAGAGGGATAGAGGCTTGTAGGAGAAAGACGAGAGGCAGCAAATGCAGGCAGCTCTTTTGAACTGTTCAGAAAAAGGGAAGAAAAGAAATGAGGCAACAGCTAGAGGAAATCGGTTTTCTTTTTCTTCAGTTGGAGAATAAACAGCATATGTGTGTGCGAATAGAAAAGATCCAGTAGAGGAGGAAAAACTGATGATTCAGGAAAGCAGGCCAACTGCTAGGCAAGGAGTGGCAAACGGGCGAGAAAGAAAGGGACCCAAGGCAGAAGTGGAGCTTGCACAGTTCCTGAGAGTAACAGGCCTGGGCTGGAACTCAGTATAGAATCTCCAACACTAAAGGTTGGGAAAGACCTTAGAAGTGATGCCCTCTGGGGCTCCTGGCTGGCTTGGGGTTGTGAGTTCAAGTCCTATGTTGGGGGTAGAGATTACTTAAATAAATAAAATTAAATTAAAAAAAGAAGTAATGCACTCCAACTTTATTCCACACGCAGGAATTCCCCCTTGTAGCCTTCCAAAAAATTCTGGTCCAGCCTCTGCTTGAACATCTCCGGTGATGATAAACTGGCCCCTTCTCCAAGCAGCCATTTGTGTCTTAAGATCCTTCTGTTGGTTAGGGAGCTCTTTTTTGGGTGGCACCAAAGTCAGCCTCTTGGTCAGTTTCACCCACCGGACCACGTTCTGTGCTCCCGCGCCACAGACACTTACAGTGATACAAATTGCCAAGAACTGTGCAGATTTCAGACGCTGTTTTATAGACCACCTCTCACCGAATCCTCACAAGAGCACACGGAGGAAGCTAGTCTCCTCCTCCTCACACCAGTGAAGAAACTGAGGCTCAGACAGATTCAGTGACTTCCCAGAGGGAGCAGCCTTGGTACGTTGCAGAGCCACGAATTCATCTGCGGGGTCCTGAGTCCAAAGCTCACCCTACACTCCTCTGCTCTGCCTTGAGTCCCCTCCAGCTCTCCCACGGGCCAGCCCTTTATTTTTTCCCAAGGCAGCTGTCATGTTCCCCCATGAGCCTTCTCCTCCTCCAGCTAAACTTTCTCAGTGTCTTTCAACCATTTCTCATCGGGAGTCCCTTCACTCCGGGCCACTGCCACAAATGGGCTCCAAAACCCAAGTACCATATTCCAGGTGGGGTCTGGCCAGTCCCGTGTGGGGCCACCTTCTCGTGCCCCACACCCCACCCCACCTCCTTTGCAGCCTGGAATCAAATGCCTGCCTTGGTAATGGAGCCTCATCAATCTGTTGTCTTACTCATCTTTCACTCATAAATATGAATAATTTGCATATGTGTTTGGTCTGTTTTGTTCCTTTACAAAATCTTCAGTCCCGAGAGCCCTGAGAACCAAGTGTTACATGAGCACAGAAGGAGAGGCACGAGGCAGCCCCGACATTTAATTATACTTTGAAATGTGTGGAGAAGTGTGAAACTCACCCTACCCGACTTGCTAGATTAGGCATGTGGGTCCTAGCTGTCTTCGGAAGGAGCGTGTCCTCCTTCTGGATCTTGATGAATGAAAGAAAGTCGGGTTGCTGCGTCCGTGTGGATTTCCAGCAGCTCTGAGCGTCTGGCAGATAGGAAACAAATCAAGTGACTGTTCTTCCCGCCTGCTCTTGCCAAGCCGACTGCCAGGGGACCCTAGCAACAGAACCCTGGATGGTGCCAGCTGGCCAAACTGGACCAGGTGGCCAAACTGGGACAGATTGTTGCACCTTAAGGGAGCAGCCAAACTCCCCAAAGAATGGGAACGACCCCCTGATGGGTAATACCGAGCTGTAGGCTTCAGGGTCCCTGATCCCTCCACTGTCCTGGGCCAGGCAGGGTTGTTTTCCTTCAAGGGATCTACAACTTGCAGCATGCGTGCGGAAGAAGGCAGGCAAATCCGTTAGCCATGGCCTTGGGGTCTGCTGCGAAGCTCTCTCCCTCTCCCTTCCTTGCCTGTTCGTGGGAAGCGCCCGTTATTCCCTGCAAGAGCTGACCCAGGGACGGTGTCTTCTCTTGAGACCCCATGCTGGGCTCGAGGCCCTCCTGCCCCCTTCACCAACCTAAACCCAACCCCAGCACATCAGTCAGAGAGCTGGTGCTCCTAGCAGACCAGCTGTGAGAGACTGTCCACACCTACCCTAACTGACAGGCGAAAAGAGTACGTACAAGTTTCTGCAAGGCCACGGAAGGCACAGGTGACAGTCTCAAAGGGCACAGGCCCTGTTTCTTTCTTTCTTTTTTTTCATGTTTTATTTATTTACTTAAGAAAGAGAGAGAAAGGGGCGCCTGGGTGGCTCAGTACATTAAAGCCTCTGCCTTTGGCTCAGGTCATGATCCCAGGGTCCTGGGATCGAGCCCCACATCAGGCTCTCTGCTCAGCGGGGAGCCTGCTTCCCCCTCTCTCTCTGCCTGCCTCTCTGCCTACTTGTGATCTCTCTCTGTCAAATAAAGAAATAAAATCTTCGGGACGCCTGGGTGGCTCAGTTGGTTAAGCAGCTGCCTTCGGCTCAGGTCATGATCCCAGCGTCCTGGGATCGAGTCCCACATCGAGCTCCTTGCTTGGCAGGGAGCCTGCTTCTCCCTCTGCCTCTGCCTGCCTCTCTGTCTGCCTGTGCTCTCTCTCTCTCCCTCTCTCTCAAAAATAATAAATGAAAAAAAAATCTAAAAAAAAAAAAGAAATAAAATCTTCAAAAGAAAAAGAAAGAGAGAGAAAGAGAGCATGAGTGAAGGGAGGGGCAGAGAGAGAGGGAGAAGCAGGCTCCCCGCCGCTGAGCAGGGACCCAAATGTGGGGCTCGATCCCAGGACCCGGAGATCATGACCTGAGCCGAAGGCAGTGACTTAACCGACTGAGCCACCTAGGCGCCCCTCTTTAAAAAAAAAAAAAATCAATTAATTAACATATAGCGTATAATTATTTTCAGAGACAGGCCCTGTTTCTTAATCTCCAAGACAGAACAAATGACAACTAAGTATGATACAAAGTGAACCCCAAAATTCTGCACGTTGAGATCTCACCAGATCCTGCCCACCTGAGTCAGAACAATGTTCACGTGAACTCAGCCGTTCCAGGGGCCACTGAAACACTGAGGCCAAGGCTTGGAGGCCTTGAGTCATTTGGGAAGATGCCACAAGCCCAAGCCAGGAGCTGTCTTCCCTCGTTCACTTCATGCAAGAGGCAGGCACCATCTCCCAAGGGGGCTGCCATGAAACACAGAGCTCGGAGGGCAGAGTTGAGTGTGCCTCTGGGAAAGGTCTCCAAGACCAGAATTCTCTCCCCTGTCAGGTTCTCCCATGTCTGAGGTCTCCACCATTGGAGCCACTCCTTCAGTTTAAGGCACTGAAGGCTCGTTGTGATGATAAGGCGAATATTTCAGAGTATAAGCTATTGGCTAAATATCTGTCCTGGAGCCACACGGCCCGGGTTCGAATCCCAACTCCACCACATGCTAGCTGTGCAACCTGGGGTGAGTCGCCTAACCTCTTAATTTCTCTGAACCTCATTTTTCCCATCTGCAAAATGGAGATAATAATGGAACCTACCAGTGAGGCCGGTTTGAAGACTCCATGAGTTAATGCACATAAACACTGGCAGTGCTCAGCAGATGCTAACTGTCATCATTTTAATGGGGTCAGATGGTGGAGGGCTTTGAATGCCAGGCTAAGAAACAATGCGGGCTCAGGTCTGGCCTATGACCCAGACCCTACTCATCTCCACTTCATGACTGGAATGTCTCTCTCTGTCTCTGTCTGTCCCACCCTCTTAGCCATGGGCTCAGCCCTGGCCCAGGCTCTAGGCCAGCGGCCAGCAGTAGCTCAGTTCAGCACCCTGAGACTCTGCCTGGGGGCACCCTTCCTGATGAACCAGCCCTGACTTTAGATGTCCGTTCCGAAACCTAGGCAGCCCCCTCGTGTCCCCTCCCACCATGCTTCAGTTCTTTTTTTTTTTTTTTTAAGATTTTATTTATTTGACAGACAGAGATCACAAGTAGGCAGAGCAGCAGGCAGAGAGAGAGAAGGAAGCAGGCTCCCTGCTGAGCAGAGAGCCCAATGTGGGGCTCGATCCCAGGACCCTGGGATCATAACCTGAGCCCAAGGCAGAGGCTTTAACCCACTGAGCCACCCAGGCGCCCCCCATGCTTCAGTTCTGACTGCCTTTTCCCCTGTGCCTGCTTTTGGGGACCTTTCCCACAGGTGAAAAAATGAGACATAAGTCACTGAGAAGCATTCAAGCTACTACATGATAACATGTTAGGTTGGGTGTTCCAGATGGCAAGGATTCTGTGAGGGGGCGAGTGATTAGGATTGGAGCAGCCGAGCAGAGCGGGCCCGGAGGGGGCAGAGCTGGGATGGCAGCATCTGCACTGGCAGAAGGTGGAAGGGAAAAGCTGGAGTCTGGTCACGTGCCTGGACCTTGCGCTTAGCACCCTAAAAACTCACTTGACCATCCAGTCCTAGTCCCCGCTGTCTGTCCTGTCCCACAGCAGTTAACTGGGTCATGTGTAGCTGTCTGTGGGGAGACGGCAGTGCCCACTAATGCTGAGGACCACAGTGGCATGTGTGGACCTGGAGGATGGCACGTTGAAGCCCTCTGCTGACGGATGGCCATCAGAGCACTACCAAGCGAGCCCTGAAAATAAAAATGACGCTGGATCTTTTGATCGTCCAAAGCCAACTGCCTCCTCCTCTTTGCTGAACCCCCAGGAGGAACAGGGTCAGGCCCTTATTGTCTCTCACAAACCCTCAGCATCAGGTTCAACGTGGGATGAAGCCAGTCATTCCCAGAACCCTTTGGGAGCCACTCCTCTGGCTTGGAGCTGACGGCTCCTGCTCCCCAAATGACAGACCACGCGCATGGATGGTGCTCAGGATTTCTTTATACTCGTGCTTCTGAAACGATCTGTAGTGGAAGACGAGTTATTTATTTTTTTTTAATTTCCATCTGTCATGAGCAGATACTGTAGTAAGATTTTTAAAAATGAATCACGTGCTGAAATGCCACAGTAATATTGAATTTCCAGAAATGCTTCTAACCTCGCAATCTCTTTTCATCTCCTGTTGGACTGGCATCAGCCCACAGCCATTCTAGGCCTCTCTGGATTCCATCTGCTCAGGGAGGAGATGCTGATGGCACCGTTATTGGGCTCCCTAGGACAGGCTGGCTCTATCGAGACTCCGCCCACTACCCACCCAAGGCCATGACGGAAGGGACACCCGCCTGGGAGAAGATTTGCCACATGCTAGCGGCCCCGTGGCCCTGGACAAGCTGCCAAGCCTCGCCAAGCCTCAGTTTCTACATCTGTCAAATGAGTTCCTTTCTCTTGAGGCTGTTGTTTGAATTCAATAAGATACAGCACATGGTACACAGCTGTCACAGCGCCTGGCATGTTGCTATGTCTTGCCATGTGCTTGCTAAAACTGCATTATCTAGGAGGCAGACAGTCTAGAGGCAATACTACACGTTGGTTAAGAGTCAGATTTTGAAGTCATTGCATTTTTGGTGTGGCATTAGGTGGTCCCCTAATCCATCTGTCACCTATGAAATGGCGACAATACTCAGACCCACCTCCTAGGGCTGCGAGGAAGATTCGGTGCTCAGGTCTGTGTCTTGCACAGATTAAGCGCCCAGGGACTGGGTAGATTCCAACCATGCCCCCACGTCCTCTCTCTAATCCGAACCCCCACTCTGCCCTAGATCACCCGGAGGGAAACATGCCTCAGCTGAAGAAATAAGCTCCAGTGTTCACAATTCTGGTATCTGAAACCAGAAACTCTGTGTTGCTGAGTCAGCCAGAATTTTTTGCTTGTAACTGAAGGAGCAGGAGCAACGGAGCCAAACAGACCTGTTTGATTCCTCACCCCATCACCTACCAGCTCTGCGTCCTTGACTCAGTTGCTTCACCTGCCCGAACCTCAGTTGCCTCATTTGTAAAATGGAACCAGTGCAGTAAACCAGTTGTCTCCAAAGCGGGTGTGCGAGATGACTCACTGAGGTGTGGGAAGAAAGTAGGAGAACTTCTATGTAAATTTCTTTGGTGATAAAGATACAGGGAAATTAAAGTGTAATGTACATAACACGTGGGTTGGCGCTGGCACCCTCATCCAGTGCCTTTGTGAGATGGTCCCGGATGGGTGTCCTGAGAGAGGAACAGGAATTCCACGACGCAGAAGGATGGATGGTGACGCCAGCCCTCTTTCATTTTATTTTTAACTTATTGCAAAGTTCTGCAATTTCTGTGTTGGGTTGTGAATTTAAAGATTATACCATCTGGTTTTAACTAAACCAGTCCTCCCCAAATGGAAAAGTGGCTTGAAAGGATGCCTACAGAACCACAGCCCGAATGAAGATAATATGAAGAACACAAGTACAAATGGTAAAAGGAAAATGGCAAAACTGATTCATCTCCATTCCTAGTGTGAGCTTTTTGTCTGCCCCATTATAAAGCAACAGCAACAATAAACACATTGATTCTGATAAGAAATCAGCCAAAAAAAAAAAAAAGAAACAAAATAGAAAAATATCAAGTCGGTAATTAACATCCACTTTATTGACTACAAACTCACTGCAAGTGTATACCTTGCCTCGAGATACTGGCTAATAATAATGCGAAGGGATCGTGATTAGCAGAATCCATGAGCATAATGCAATGGTTATTTCTCACCACTAAGTTTCGGGGTGATTTGTTACACAGCACTAGGAACCAAAGGGATAATGAAAGGGCAGGGGCACAAAGGACACTTCTGGGTGCTCTGATGCTCTGTTTCTTGATCTGGGTGCTGGTGGTAAATTTGTAAAAATTCATCAAGCTGTACACTTGTGTACTTTTCTGTACGTATGTCCTAATTTTTTTAAATTTACATTAAAAAACTGGGTATCCAGAACATGACGATAAATCTCTGGGGCACTTGGGTGGTGCAGTCAATTGAGTGCCTGACTCTTGGTTTTGGCTCAGGTCATGATCTCCAGGTGGTAAGCTTGAGCCCCACATCAGGCTCTGTGCTCAACAGGGGTCTGCTTGAAGATTCTCTCCCTCTGCCCCTCTCCCCGCTTGTGTGCGTGCTCTCTCTCAAATAAATATATAAATCTTTTTTAAAATTTTTATTTATTTGACAGTGAGAGAGAGAGAGAGAGCGAGCACAAGTAGGGGGAGCAGGCAGAGGGTAACACAGGCTCCCCACTGAGCAGGGACCCCGATGTGGGGCTCGATCCCAGGACCCTGGGATGGTGACCTGAGCTGAAGGCAGCTGCTTAATGACTGAGCCACCCAGGTGCCCCAATATATAAATCTTTTTTAAAAAAAGATCATCTCTACTACTTTTTTAGCAATGTTTAACAACACAGTATCCTATTAAATCTCACTAAATGTAAAGATAAATGTTTAGAAGCTTCATTTGGAGTTTCTTGCTAAATAATGAAAAACAAAACAGATCCCTTGGGGAAAACACTTGTTTTTCCTATCATGGTAAAAATGGTCAAAATTTTTCAAAATGGTCAATATAGGGGCACCCGGGTGGCTCAGTTAAGCGTCTGTCTTGGGTTCAGGTCATGATCTCAGGGTCCTGGGATCACGTCCCACATTGGACTCCCTGCTCAGCAGGGAGTCCGCTTCTCCCTCTCCCTCCCCCTCTGCACCTCCCTGTCACTTGTGTGCTCTCTCTGCTCCCCCCACTCAAATAAATAAATAAAATTTTAAAAATAAAAACAAATAAATTGGTCAAAATAAATCCATGTGAAAGACAAATCAAAATTCATTCTTTTGTCAGCAAATACTGTTGGAAGGGCATCTAGAGAACATTTCTGAAGAGAACGAAGAGTATTAGAATAAATGATATAGTGTGCGAAGTTTGCTATACACCTGGATAAAATGTTTCTAACATTTGCAGCTTTGTATTTGCTAGGTTCTGTTTCATTAATGAAATCCACAAAAAACTACTATAGATCCATAAAAAAAGATATAAAGAGAAAGATATAATTTGATCAAAACATGACTGGTTTAATTATTTTATTTTATTATTTTTTTAAAGATTTTATTTATTTATTTGAGAGAGAGAGACAGATAGCGAGAGAGAGCATGAGCAGGGAGGAGAGGGAGAAGCAGGCTCCCTGCCAAGCAGGGAGCCCGATGGGGGCCTAGATCCCAGGACCCCGAAATCATGACTTGAGCCAAAGGCAGATGCTCAACCTGCTGAGCCCCGAGCGTCTCTTTATTTTATTATTTAAAAAAAAATAAGTAGGCTCCACGCCCAACATGGGGCTTGAACTCATGACCCTGAGATCAAGAGTCACATGCTCTACC
>ML095623.1:0-21772 GCA_003697995.1 Taxidea taxus jeffersonii
CCTAGGATGGGATACAGGATTCAGTCCCCAGAAGCCTGTACCCCAAACCCTCAGGACCGGGGACCTCTCGGGTACAGTCCAGGACTCCACTTGCCACTCAGGCAGAAATGGTGTTTTTTGGAGCTGTGCATCAGTCTCAAAGAGGGAGAAATCTGCTTGCCCCCCACTAGTAACCCCCACATTGGTGGCACCCCTGGACACGAATCCGGGGTCCGATATGCCGCCTGCCCCCACACTGAACATTGGATCCCAGGGAGACTGTCTCTCCGCTGGCAGATTGGTCCTGCCATGCTCCGTATCCCTAACATGAAACCTAGGATGGGATACAGGCTTCAGTTCCCAAAACTAGGCCCCCAATCCCTCTAAACTGGGGACCTCTCAGCTACAGTCCAAGGCTCCACTTGCCTCTCATGTGGAAATAGTGCCATTTGGAGTTGCCCATCATTCTCATTTAGGGTGAAACCTTCTTGAACTCCCATGTAACCCCCAAGTTGGGTGACACCTCTGGCCACGTACCTAGGATCCAATGGGCCACTTTCCCCCAGCCCTCAACAAAGGATCCCAGGGAGACTGCCTCAATGTTGGCAGATTGGGCCTGCCATTTTCCTAGGCCCTAACCCTAACTCTAGGAAGGGATACTGGCTTCGGTACCCAGAAAGTTATAACCCAAGCCCTCAGGATCGGCAATCTCTCAGGTACAGTCCAGGACTCCGCTTGCCACCCAGGCAGAAATGGTGTCTTTTGGAGCTGCGTATCAGTCTCAGATAAGGAGAAAACTGCATGCCCCCCAGAAGTAACCCCCACATTGGGTGGCAGCCCTGGCCACGAACCCGGGGTCCAATGGGCTGCTTGCTTTCCCCCAGCCCTCAACACCGGATCCCAGGGAGACTGCCTCAGTGTTGGCAGATTGGGCCTGCCATGCTCCTAGGCTCTAACCCTAACCCTAGGAAGGGATACAGGCTTAAGTCCCCAGAATCTGTTCTCCAATCCATCAGGACTGGAGAAGTCTAGGGTACAGCCCAGGCCTCTGCTTGCAACCCAGGCTAAAATGGTAACATTTGAAGCTGCGAATCAGTCTCAGATAAGGAGAAACCTGCATGCCCCCCCAGAAGTAACCCCCCCCATTGGGTGGCATTCCTGGACATGAACACAGGGTCTGATATGCCACCTGCCCCTAGCACTGAACATCGGATCCCAGGGAGACTGTCTCACCACTGGCAGATTGCTCCTGCCATTATCCTAAACCCTAACACTAACTCTAGGATGGGATACAGGCTTCAGTCCCCAAAGCTAGGCCCCCAAGGCCTCTAAACTGGGGACCTCTTAGCTACAGCCCAAGGCTCCACTTGCCACTCATGCGGAAATAGTGTTGTTTGGAGATGCGCATTAATCTCAGTTAGTGGGAAACCTGCCTGACCCCCCAAGTAACACCCATGTTGGGTGACACTCCTGGCCACAAACCCGGGGTCCGATGGGCCACTTTCCCCAGCCCTCAACACCGGATCCCAGGGAGACTGCCTGATCGCTGGCCGATTCAGCCTGCCATGCTCCTAGGCTCTAATCCTAACCAAAGGAAGGGATACAGGCTTAAGTCCCCAGAATCTGTTCCCAAGGCCCTCAGGACCGGAGAAGTCTAGGGTAGAGCCCAGGACTCCGCTTGCCACCCAGGCAGAAATGGTGCCGTATGAGGCTGCACATTAGTCTCAGATAGGGAGAAACCTTCATGCCCCTCTACAAGTAAACCCACATTGGGTGGCACCCCTGGGCACGAACCCAGGGTCCGATGCTCCGCCTGCCCCATCCTTCAACACTAGATCCCAGGGAGACTGCCTAGGCGCTGGCAGATTTGGTCTGCCATGCTCCTAGGCACTACCCTAACCCAAGGATGGGATACAGGCTTCATTCCCCAGAAGATTGTTCCCCAAGCCCTCAGGACCGAGGACCTCTAGGGTACAGCCCAGGACTCCGCTTTCTACCCAGGCAGAAATGATGCCTTTTCAAGCTGTGCATCACTCTCAGTTAGGGAGAAACCTTCATGGTCCCCCCTCAAGTAACCCACACATTGGGTGACACCCATGGCCACGAACCCGGGGTCTGATGGGCAGCCTGCCCACAGCCCTCAACATCGGATCCCAGGGAGACTGCCTCAGTGCTGGCAGATTTGGATGTCAAGCTCCTAGGCCCTAACCCTAACTCTAGGATCAGAGACAGGCTTCAGTCCCCAGAAGACTGATCCCAAGACATCAGGACCGGGGACCTATAGGGTAGAGTCCAGGTCTCTGCTTGCCACCCAGGTTGAAATGGTGCCATTTGGAGCTGCCCATCAGTCTCAGATAGTGTGAAACCTGCCTGTCCCCAAGTAACCCCCACAGTGGGTGGCAACTGTGGCCATGAACCTGGGGTCCGATGGACCACCTGCCCCCAGCCCTCAACACTGGTTCCCAGGAAGACTTCTTCAGGGCTGGAAGATTGGCCCTGTCATGCTCCTAGGCCCTAACTCTAACCGCAAAATGGGATACAGGCTTCAGTCCCCAGAATACTGTTTCCCAGTCCTCAGGACCAGGGACCTCTAGGGTTCAGCGCAGGAATCTTCTTGCCACCCAAGCAGAAATGGTGCCATTTTAAGCTGTGCATCAGTCTCAGAGAGGGAGAAACATGCATGCCCCCCCTCAAGTAACCCCCCATTGGGTGGCACCCCTGGCCATGAAACCGGGGTCCAAAGGGGCGCCTGCCCCCAGTCCTCAACACCGGATCCAATGGAGACTGCCTCAGCGCTGGCAGATTTGGCCTGCCATGCTCCTAGGCCCTATCCCTAACCCTAGGACAGATACAGGCTTCAGTCCCCATTAGAAGACTAATCCCCAAGCCCTCAAGACCAGGGACATCTAGGTATAGGCCAGGAATCTGCTTGCTACCCATTCAGAAATGGTGCCATTTGGAGTTGTGCATCAGTCTCAGATAGGGAGTAACTTGCATGCCCCCCTCAAGTAACCCTCACAGTGGGTGGCACCCCTGGCCACGAACCCGGGGTCCCATGGGCTGCTTGCCATTAGCCCTCAACACCAGATCCCAGGGAGACTGCCTCCGCGCTGGCAGATTGGGTCTGCCACGCTCCTAGGCCCTTATACTAGCCCTAGGATGTGTTATAGGTTTCAGTCCCTAGAAGACTGTTCCTCAAGTCCTCAGGACCAGGGACCTCTAGGCTACACGCCAAGACTTCTCTGGCCAACCGGGAAGAAATGGTGCCCTTGGGAACTGCATGTAACCCTCAGACCGGGAGAAATCTTCATAAACCCACAAGGTTACCTCAACATTGGGGGCACCCCTGGACATGAACCCGGCTTCATGTGGGCTGCCTGCCCCCCACCCTCCACTCCGGCACCCAGGAAGACAGCCCCAGTGCAGGCACCTTGGGCCAGCCATGCTCCTAGGTCCTAACCCTAACCCTAGAATGGGATCCTGGCTTCAGTCCCCAGAAACCTGGCCTTCCAGCCCTCAGAACTGGGTATCTCTGGGAACAGAACAGAACTCCGCTTGCTACCCAGGCCTAAATGGTGCCGTTTGGAGCTGCCCATCAGACTCAGATAGGGTGAAACCTGCCTGCCCCCCAAGTAACCCCCACTTTGTGTGGCACCCCTTGCCACGAACCAGGGTTCCGATGGGCCGCCTGCGCAGAGCTCAAACAGGATCACAGGGAGACTGCCTTAGCACTGGCAGAATGGGCCTTCCATGCTCCTAGGCCCTAACCCTAACCCTAGTATTGGATACAGGCTTTATTCCCAAGAAGACTGTTCCCAAGCCCTTAGGACCGGTTACCTCTAGGGTTTAGTGCAGGACTCTGCTTGCCACCCAGGCAGAAATGGTGCTGTTTGGAGCTGTGCATCAGTCTCAGATAGGGAGTAACTTGCATGCCCCCCCCTCAAGTAACCCCCACAGTGTGTGGCACCCCTGGCCACGAACCCGGGGTCTGATGGGCCGCCTGCCCCCAGTCCTTAGTATGGGATCCCAAGGAGACTGCCTCATCTATCTCTGTCAGATTTGGCCTGCCATGCTCCTAGGCCCTAATTCTAACCCTAGGATGGGATACAGGCTTCAGTCCCCAGAAGACTGTTACCCATGCCCTCAGGGCTGGGGACCTCTATGCTACACCCCAAGACTCCTCTGGCCAACCAGGAGGAATAGGTGCCCTTGGGAGCTGTGCATAACCCTCAGACTGGGAGAAATATTCATAAGCCCACAAGGTCACCTCAACATGGGGGGCACCCCTGGAAATGAACCTGGCTTGCTGTGGGCTGCCTGCCCCTCACCCTCCACTCTGGCACCCAGGGAGATGGCCACAGCGCTGACACCTTTGCCTGCCATGCTCCTAGACCCTAACACTAACCCTAAAATGGGATACTGGCTTCAGTCCCCAGAAACCTGGCCCCCCAGCCCTCAGGACTAGGAAACTCTAGAGAACAGCCCAGGATTCCGCTTGCCACCCAGGCGGAAATGGTGCAGTTTGGAGCTGTCCATCAGTCTCAGATAGGGTGAACCTTGCATGACTCCCCCACAAGTAACGCCCAGATTGGGTGGCACCCCTGGCCAGGAACCCAGGTTCTGATGGACAGCCTGCCCCCAGCCTTCATCACCGGATCCCAGGGAGACTGCCTCAGCGCTGGCAGATTGAGCCTGTCATGCTCCTTGGCCCTAACCCTATCCCTAGGATGAGATACAGGCTTCAGTCCCCAGAAGACTGTTCCCCAAGCACTTGGGATCGGGGAACTCTAGGCTAAACCCCAAGACTCCACTGGCCACCCAGGTGGAAATGGTGCCCTTGGGAGTTGCCCGTAACCCTCAGACTGGGAGAAACTTCCATACCCCCACAAGGTCACCCCCACATGGGGGAGCACCCCTGGACACGATCCCAGCTTTCCGTGAGCCGCCTGCCCCCCACCCTCCACCGGCACCCTGGGAGACGGCCCAAGAGCTGGCACCTTGGGCCTGCCATGCTCCTAGGCCCTAACCCTAACCCTAGAATGGTATAAAGGCTTCAGTCGCCAGAAGCCTGGCCCTGAAGCCCTCCAAACTGAGGACCTCTCAGCTACAGCCCAGGACTCTGCTGGACACCCAGGAGGAAATGGTGCTCTTTCCAGTGGTGCAGAATCATTGTACAGGGAGAAATCTGCATAAGCCCTGAGGCCACTCTCTCTGGTTCCCTGGCTTCTTTGCAACCACCAGGGAGTCTGAGGCACTGCCTGAGCCCCTGACATCAACTCAGCCCCCCCCAGGGAGCCCACCTCAGTACAGGCAGATCGGTGCTGCCATGGCCCTAGGCCCTAGCCTGAAGCTCAGGGTGGGTTCTCAGGCTTCTGTCCCCAGAGGCCTAACCCACTAGCTGTCCTGAGTGTGGACCCCGAAGCCAAACCGCAAAGGTCTTCTTGCCAGCCACAGGGAAACTGTGCCATTTGGAGCTGCGCAGAGCCCTCAGAGCGGGAGAAAGCTGCATGCGCCCCCAGAAGCCACCCCCACCTTCACCCCAGCAGGTATCCAACATGGAGAGTGACAGACAGCCAGAGCCCCTCCCATATCTCTGCCCTGATAAAGCTCCCCTTATCTGGGGCCCTAGCGGAGCCAGGTGTCCCCAACCCCAGTTCCCCAATGGTCACAACACATGCCTAGCCAGAAAGGGCTCTCTACTGGGGATTGTGCGTGCAGCCGGAACCTTTGCCCATCGCCGGCCAATTCTCAGGAGCTTTCTGCCCAAATAGACATCAATTTGGGCAGAAAACTCCTAACAATTGGCTGGAACCCGGGGGCCACTTCCTTTCTGGCTGCGAGGGCTTGCAGCGCAGCCCCCTGGGCCTGGCTGGAGGTCCCAAGTGGTCACAGTCAGAAGCCTGCAAGAAAGTGAGCTCAAAGCCAGGTACACATGTGGCCAAACCCTCCCTCTTCTTAGCCTTCTGGGGTGCCACTCTCAATGCAGGCAGATCAAGCCTGCCCTGCCCCTAGGCCGTGCCGTAACCCTAGGTTGCATTATCAGGCTTCCATCCCCGTGGCCTGGCCGCCAAGCCATCCACCCTGGGAACACTGAGTCACACCCCAGGACTCTGTTTGCCACCCAGGAGGAAACTGTGTCTTTTGAGGCTGCGCAGAAACCTCAGTGAGGGAGAAACATGCATGCCCAGTCCCCCTGAGGCCACCTCCAATTTTTGGCCCCACCGGGGCAACAACACGGACAGTGATGCTCCGCCGGGGTCACTGCCTCATCTCTGCCCTCAGAAAGCTCTTCACAGCTGGGGCCCTCTCGGGAGCCACATGTCCCTCCAGGGGTTCCTGGATGGTCACAACATGCACCTTGCCAGAAAGCGCTCTCCCCAGGCGGGGGGGCGAGTGTGGCCTAAATCGCTGCTCATCCCTGGCCAATTCTCACGAGCTTTCTGCCCAAAGTGAGATCGATTTGGGCAGAAAGCTCGTGAGAATTGGCCGGAAACTACTGGCCAACTCCCTTCGGGCTACATGGGCTTTCAGTGGAGCCCCCTTGAAATGGCCTGAGGTCCCGGGTGGTCGAGGTGTGAGCCCTGTGAGAAAGCAGTCTATAAGCCAGGCACACATGTGGCCAAATCCTCCCTGTACTCAGCCTTCTGGCTTGCCATTCACAGCACTGGAAGATCTGCCCTGCTCTGCCCCTTGGCCCAAATCTTAACCCTGGTTTAGGATATCAGGCTTCCACCCACAGAGACCTGGCCCCCATCCCCTTCAGATTGGGCATCTCTGAAATACGCGCTAGGATGGCATGTGCCACTGGTGATAAAAACCTCAGTTTGGAGCTTCGGGGAACCCTCTGATCAGGAGATACCTGCATGTTCCCACTAGGTCACTCCCACAATGGGCAGCAATACTTGCCATGAACCCGGAGTTCGATGCGCCACCTGCCCCCACCCTCAACACTGGCCCCAAGGGAGACTGCCTCAGCCTTGCCAGATTGGGCCTGCCATGTTCCTAGGCCCAAACCCTAACCCTAGGATGGAATATAGGCTTCCATCCCCAGAAGCCTGGCCCCCAAGCCCTCAGGACTGGGGATCTCTCAGCTACACCTCAGGCCTCCGCTTGCCACCTGGGAGGAAATGATGCCTTTTGGAATTGTGCAGAAACCTCAGAGTGGGAGAAAGATGCATGCCCAGCCCTCCCAAGACCGGAACACTATCCTTTGTTTGGGATATCGGCCTTCTGTGCCTTTCATCCACAGATGCCTGGCTCCCAACCGCTCCGGACTGGGGACCTCTGAAACACTCTCCAAGACTTCACCTGCCAACCAGGAGGAAACCCTTCCTTTTGCAGCTGCTTGTAACCCTCAGACCAGAAGAACACTGCATACCCCTCTAAGTCCACCTCCATTTTCGTTGGCTCCTTGGTAACAACCTCAGTGTCTGACACACCTCATGATTCCTGCTCTCATCTCAGCCACCCGTGAGCCTGTATCTGTTCCAGGAGATCAGAATTACCGTGCCCCTCGGCCTTTATCTTATCCTTAGTTTGATTGTACAGGCTTGCATCTTAGTGTCCTAGCCCCCTGGCCCCCAGATAGAGTTCCCCTCAGTGAAACCCCCAGACTCTGCCCATCCCTTGAGAGGAACTGTGCTGTTTGGAGCTTCACAGAGCCCTCAGATGGGTAGAAACTTCATGCCACCACACTAATCCCAAATATATATAAAGTTTTGTTTGATTTTGGTTGCCATTTTTGGATGTAGAGTCTTCAATTAGGAACAAATGGATTACCCTCTTTTTTCTACTCTGTAAGATTATACTCTCCATTCTTCCTTTCCTTTTGGTTTTCTTTTGGTTTTGTTCACATTTCTGTTGTGTTGTCCATTAGCTCTTTGTTTGTCTAGGGTATATTTTGCTTGGATCATGTTTGATATTTTGGGATCTGCTCCCTCGCTCACCCATCTTTTTCTGGGCAAAATGACTAGAAGGTGGAAGTCACAAAAAAAGAAGTAAGCAGAGGCAATATTCTCTGCCACAAAGTTAATCCAATGGATATAAATAAGATGTCAGAGATAGAATTTACAACAAGAATTACAACTTCATAGCTCGGATTGAAAAAACTTAAATGACAATAGAGAACCTCTAAAAGCAGAAATGACATCCAATTACTCCGAACTTCAAAATGCTCTAACTGAGATGTAGTGGCAATTGGATGTTTTAATAGCTATGGTGAATGAGGTGGAAGAGAGAATACATGATCTAGAAGACAAGCTGATCGAAAGGAAGGAAGTTGAGGAAAAGAGAATTACAAATTTGAGCCCATGAAGAAAGGCTTTAAGAATTTATTGATGTCCTGAAAAGAAAAAAAAAAAAAGTCCATATTATTGGTATGCCTGAGGGGGAAAAGAGAGAGAGAGGGTGCCAGAAGGCATATTTTAGCAAATGATAGCTGAAAACTTCCCTAATCTGGGGAAGGAAAGAAGCTTTCATATCCAACAGGCAAAGAGGACACCTTCCCAAAATCAATAAAAATAGATCAACACCCCAACATATAATAGGGAAGTTTGCAAATGTTAGAGCCAAAGAAACCATCCTGAGAGCAGCTTGGGACAGGAGGTTCCTTACATAAAGAGGGAGGATCATCAGAATAACATCAGACCTATCCACAGAAACCTGGGTGGCTAGGAAGGACTGGCATGATATATTCATGGTACTAAATGAGAAGAGAATGCAGCCAAGCATTCTTTATCCAGCTAGGCTGTCATTCAAAATAGAAGGAGAGATAAAGAGCTTCCAGGATAGACATAAACTGAAAGAATATGTGACCACCAACATAGCTCTGCAAAAAATATTAAGGTGTATACTGTAAACAAAGAGAGACCCTCAAGGGTAACATAGACAAGAAAGAAAGAAGAGGTGACAGTCTACAGAAACAGGGACTTCACAGGTGATACAGTGGTACTAAATTCATATTTTTCAAAGTTTCTCTGGTAAATGGGCTAAATGCTTCAATCAAAAGACACATGGTATCAGATTGGATAAAATACCAAGATCCATCTATCTGCTGTCTACAAGAGCCTCATTTTAGACCTAAAGACACCTCCAGACTGAAAGTGAGGGGATAGAAACCAATTTAACATGCTAATGGACCTCAAAAAAAAAAAAAAAAAACAAATGGGGTAGCAATCCTCATATCCAACAATTTAGATTTTAAACCAAAGACTGTAGTAAGAGATGTAGAGGTACACTATATCATATTAAAGGGTCTACACAACAAGCAGATCTAACAATCATAAATATGCATGCCCTCAACATGATATAACTCCAATTATATCAACCAATTAATAACCAAAGTAAAGAAAACACATTGATAATAATATATTAGTAGAAGGGGACTTCAGTATCCTACTAACACCAATGGACAGATCATCTAAGCTGAAAATCAACAAAGAAACAAAGGCTTTGAATGACACACTGGAGAAGATAGACTTCACAGATATACACAGAACATTCCATCCTAAAACAATAGAATACTCATTCTTCTTGAGTGCATATGGAACGTTCTCCAGAGTAGGTCACATGCTGGGTCACAAGTCAGACCTCGACTGATACCAAAAGATTGATATTATTCCCTGCATATTTTCAGACCACAACGTTTTGAAATTTGAGCTCAATCACAAGAAGAAATTTGGAAGGAACTCAAACGCTTGGTGGTTAAAGAACATCCTGCTAAAGAATGAATGTGTCAACCAGGAAATTAAAGAATAATTTAAACAATTCATGTAAACTAATGAGAATAAAAACATATAGATTCAAAATCTCTGGGATACAGCAAAGGCGGCCCTAATAGGGAAGTGAATTGAGATAAAACCCTCTCTCAAAAAAAAAAAAAAAAAAAAAAAGAAAAATCCCCAAAATGCAAGCTAAGCATACATCTAAAGGACATGGAGAAAGAACAGCAAATAAGGCCTAAACCAAGCAGGAGAAGAGAAATAATAAATATCAGAACAGAAATTAATGAAACAGAAACTAGAAAAATAGTAGAACAGATCAACAAAACAAGAAGCTGGTTCTTTGAAAGAGTAATATCTATATACCTCTGGCCAGACTGGTCCAAAAGAGAAGGGGGTGGGTGCCTGGTTGGCTTAGTCAGTTAAGCAACTGCTTCAGGCTCAGGTAATGACCCCGGGTCAATCCCTGGGATTAAGCCCCATCCAGCTCCCTGTTCAGCAGGAAGTCTCCCTCTCCCTCTGGCCCTCCCCCTGATCACATGCTCTCTCTCTAAAATAAAATCTTATAAAAGTAAAATGTTTATAAATATAATTCACAATGAAACAGGGTTATTTGGTTTATGAATTATGCTACATGTTTTATTATGTAAAAACATGTAAAACATGAGTGTGTGAAACAGCTACAGAAATGAAGTGAAGAGCCTGGCATTTTGATAACTACTCAGGACTTTTTGAAATGGAATAGGATATAAATGAGATGCTCTGGACAGATTATGGTTTTCAGAGCCAAGAACAGTGTGTGCAGTTTTGAAAATAAAGTGAGCTTCCTCTGCATATATCTAAGTGGTGATTACTTGATCAGACGATTCATATTTTGGTGACATTCTCTGTGATCATTAAGAATCATTGTACAAAAAAAAGAATCATTGTACAGTTTTAAAGTTGTACAATAGATAGTCAATACATTTATTATGAAAGTGAAATTGTTAACTTTCAAACCATAGCAACATAAAAGGCCTGGGGTTGTTAGGACCCCTAGTGGAGATAGATAAGAGTGCCACTAAGACTAATGAAGAAATTAAAGAGTGAGCACTATTTTAAAAAGTGAACTGGAAGGCATTATGCTAAATGAAGTAAGTCACAGGGAAAAAAATACTGTATGATATCACTTCTATGTAGAATCTATAAAACTCCCCCCAAATCATGGAAGAATAAATCAGACTTGGGGTTACCAGAGGTAGAGGGTGGAAGGAGAGGGGATTAGAAAAAGGTGGTCAAAATGTACAAAAGTCCTAGAGAGGTAATGTGCAACTTGATGACTATAGCTATCACTGTTATATTACATATGGGAATAATGTATATAGGAAGAGTAAATAATGAGTTCTCATTAGAGGGGTAGTTTTTTTTTTCCTTTTTTAATTATTTCTTTTCTTTTTATTGTATCTATTTGAGAAGGTAGGAGATAGCTGAACCTATTGTGCTAAACATGTCACAATAGATGTAATTCGAACCACCTTAAATGTATGCAGTGGTATATGCCAATTATTTTTCAATAAAATTAGAGGAAAATGTACACAATACTGGAAGGAGACCTCAAAGATGTGTAATTGTGTTTTGCAAGAGTCAGTACAAGTTAGGAATCCTAAAAGAAGGGTTTGCTAAGAGGAGACATTCAAAAGATGAAGGGCCCTAAGAAACTCACGATGATTAAGGTTGTCTCTGTGAAGGAGCACTGGAATCTCATTTGTTTGTGAATGTTCGAGAACTTTAGTAGAGGCAGCACAAGTTTTGAGAAATCACCTTATGTAGAGACATTGCTAATTCAATGAAGGCAAAAATCACACACCCTCCATAATTTCCTGGGGGTAAGACTATGTACAACAGCCACCATCCAGCTTCCCATGAGTCTAAACCAGGTTGCAGAAAAATGAGTAGGTAGGGCCAATTTGGCCCAACAGGTGGATCTATGCATTGGCAACTGGGGGACATGTGGAAAGAGACCACCAGAAATGACACCTGAAAGTGGAACTTTCTGGGGGCACCTGGGTGGCTCAGTTAAGTGTCTACTCTGCCTTTGGCTCAGGTCATGATCCTGGGGTCCTGGGATCAAGCCCCACATTGGGCTCCCTGTTCAGTGGGAAGACTGTTTCTCCCTCTCCCACTCCCGCTGCTTGTGTTCTCTCTCTCACTGTGTCTCTCTCTGTCAAATAAATAAATAAAATCTTATAAAAAAGAAAGTGTGGGGTGCCTGGGTGGATCAGGGGGTTAAATCCTCTGCCTTCAGCTCAGGTCATGATCCCAGGATCCTGGGATCGAGCCCCACATTGGGCTCTCTGCTCAGCAGGGAGTCTGCTTCCCTTCCTCTCTCTCTGCCTGCCTCTCTGCCTACTTGTGATTTCTGTCTGTCAAATAAATAAATAAAATCTTTTTAAAAAAGAAAGAAAGTGGCACTTTCCTTTAGTGTCCTAAATGTAAAAGATAAACAACAAACTGTTGAGATTTAGAAAACTAGGCTAACAAAAGCAGAATAGACAAAAAGGAGACTTATTGATATGTGAACACGTTGTGACAGAGGTGACGCCTATATTGCAAAGGAAAAACATTTCTTTGCCAATTACTGATGTTTGGTTTCCTGGATATCCATATAGTAAGAAAAATAAGTGAACCCTGACTTCCATTTTGCACATACATAAAAGTCTACCCCAGGTGGATTAACTAAGCATGTATTTATGAACTTACAGGTTGGCAATGAACATGTAGAATACATATACCAATAGCTGTTTCAATGTCAGCTTCTCTACTAAATCTATTATCTGCATCACTTTTAGGACTGTTTTTATTGATTGATTTTTCTCTTCACTGTGGGTTGTATTTTACTACTTCTTTGCATGCCTGGTACTTTTTTTTTTTTTTTTAAGTATAGCTGATACACTAGGTTACATTGATTTCAGTTATACAACTTAGTGATTTGACAACTTTATACATTTTGCAGTGTTCACTACAAGTGTAACTATCATCTGCCCCACTCATTACATCACTATTACCGTATCATTGACTGTATTCTCAATGCTGCACCTTTTATTCCTATAACTTATTTATTTCATACCTGGAAGCCTGTATCTCCCTCTCCTTTCACCATTTTTTCCCAACCCTCCACCCACCTCCACTCTGGCAACTGTTTGTTAGTTCTCTGTATTTATAGGTCTTATTCTGCTTTTTGTTTACTCATTTGTTTTTCTTTTTTTCCCCTTAGATTCCATTTATGAGTGGAATCATATGGTGTTTGTCTTTCTCAGTCTGACATATTTCACTTAGTAAAATACCCTCTAGGTCCAACCACGTTGTTTCAAATGGCAAGATCTCATGTTTTTTTTTTTAACTGTATAATATTTTACCATTTTGTGTGTATGTGTACATGTGTGTCACATTTTCCTTATCCATTTGTCTATTGGTGAATTCAGGTTTTCTGTTATCTTGGCTATTGTCAAAAATGTTACAAAGAACATAGGGGTGCATATATTTTTTTGGATTAGTGTTTTCATTTTTTGGGTAAATATTCAATAGTAGAATTATTGGATCATATGCTAGTTCTATTTATAATTTTTGAAGGAACCTCCATACTGTTTTTCACAGTGATTGTACCTTTATACATTCCCACCAGCGGTGCATGTGTTCCATTTTCTCCACATCCATGCTAACACTTGTTACGCCTTGTCATTTTTATTTTAACCATTCTAACTGACACAGGTGATATCTCACTGTGGTTTTGATCTGTATTTCCCGGATAATTAGTAATGATGCACATCTTTCTATGTGTCTGTTGGCCATCTGTATATCTTTTATGGGGAAAAAATGTCTATTTAGGTCTTCCATCTATTTTCAAATCATTTTATTTGGGGTTTGCCCTTGGTGTTCAGTTCTATAAGTTATTTATTTATTTTGGATATTAACCCATGGATATATCATTTGCAAATATCTTCTCTCATTCAGTACATTGTCTTTTTGTTTTGTTGATGACTTTCTTTGCTGTGTTGAAGATTTTGATTTTGATGTAGTCCCAATTGTTTATTTTTGGTTTTATTTACCTTGCCTTAGGAGACATACCTAGAAAAATGTCACTACAGCCAATGTCAGATTATTTACGGATTGTGCTCTCTTCTAGGATTTTTATGGTTTCAGGCCTCACATTTAAGTCTTTAATCCACTTTGAGTTTACTTTTTGTATAGTGTTAGAAAGGGGTCCAGTTTTATTCTTTTATATATAGTTGTCCAGTTTTCCCAGCACTATTTATTGAAAAGACTGTCTTTTCCCCCATAGTATATTCTTATCTCCTTTGTCATAGATTAATTGACATTGTAATCATGGGTTTATTTCCGGAGTCCTTATTCTGTTCTATTGATCTATGTGTCTGTTTTTATTAGAGTACCATACTATTTTGATTATAAGAGTTTTGTGATATATCTTGAAATCTGATAATGTGATACCTCCAGCTTTGTTCTTTCTCAGGATTTCTTTGGCTTTTCAGGGTCTTCTGTGGTTCCATACAAATTTTGGTGTTATTTGCTCTAGCTATGTGAAAAATGCTATTGATATTTTGAAAAGGATTGCTTTGAATATGTAGATTAATTTGGGTAATATGGACATTTTAACAATATCTATTCTTCCAATCCATTAGCATGGACTATCTTTCCATTTGTTTTTCATTTTCATTTTCTTTCATTAGTATTTTATAATTTTCAGAGTACTGATCTTTCACCTTTGGTTAAGTTTATTCCTAGGGATTATATTTTTTGTACAATTATAAATGGCATCATTTTGTTAAATTTCTCTTTCTGCTACTTGATTATTCATGTATAGAAAAGTTACTGATTTCTGGGTATTAATTTTGTATCCTGCCAGTTTACTGAACACATTTATTAGTTCCAGTAGTTTTTTGTAAAGTCTTTAGGATTTTCTATGTAGAATATTATGTCATCTAAAAAGAGTGAGAGTTTAACTTCTTCTTTACCAGCATGGATGCCTCTTATTTCTTTTTCTTGTCTGCTTGCTTCTAGCACTATGTTGAATAAAGATAGCAAGAGTGTATATCCTTGTCCTGTTTCTGAACTTAGAAGAATATCTCTGTTTTTCACCATTGAGTATGATGTTAGCTATGGGTTTTTCATATATGGTCTTTATTGAGAACATTTTTTCTCACTCCACTTTGTTGAAAGTTTTTATTGTGAATAGATGCTGAATGTCAATTTTTTTTCTCTTTTTTATAAAAAAAGTTTTTATTTAAAATCCAGTCATTTAACACACAGTATATTAGCTTCATGTGTACTACAGTGATTCAACACTTATATATAATATCCAGTGCTCATCACAGCAAATGCACTCCTTAATTCCCATCACCAACTGAACCCATCTCCCCACCCATGTCCCCTCTAGTGACTATCAGTTTGTTCTCTATAGTTAAGAGAGTGTTTCTTGGTTTGGTTCTTTCTTTCATTTTCCTCTTTAATTCTTAAATCCCACACATGAGTGAAATCATATGGTATTTGTCTTTCTTTGATGGATTTATTTTGCTTAGCATAATACTCTCTAGCTCCAGTCACATTGTTGCAAAAGTCAAGATTGAATTCTTTTTAATGGCTGAATAATATTCCATTATATATATAAAATCTCATTTGTTCTTTGGTGTTTTTATTTTTTTAGACTTTATTTAAATTCAAGTCAGTTAACATATAGTGTATTATTAGCTTTAGGGCTTAGGATTTAGATTCATCAGTTGCAAACAACACTCAATGCTCATTACATCAAATACCTTCCTTAATGCCCATCATCCAATTACTCCATTCCTTTACCCAACCCCCTTCAAGCCACCTTCAATTTATTCCCTACAGTTAAGAGTTTCTTGTGATTTGCCTCCCTCTCCTTTTTAATCTTATTTTATTTTTCATTTCCTTCCCTGTGTTTATCAATTCTGTTTCTTAAATTTCCCATAAGAGTGAAATCATATGGTGTCTGTCTTTCTCTGATTAACTTATTTCACTTAGTGTATTACATTGTAGTTCCATCCATGTGTTGTAAATGACAAGATTTCATTCTTTTTGATGGCTGAGTAATATTCCATTATATATATAAAATGGAATGTTTATACATACACACACACACACACATCACATCTTCTTTATCCATTTGCTAGTCCAGAGACATCAGGGCTCTTTCTATATTTTGAGTATTATGGACATTGCTGCTATAAACGTGGGGTTGCATATGCAGCTTCAGATCACTATTTTTGTATCCTTTGGGTAAATACCTAGTAGAAGGGCACATGATGTAATGAGCACTGGGTATTATATAAGACTGATGAATCATTATATGTTAATTAATTGAATTCATTTTGTCATCATGCACTGAAATAAAGCTCTCAGACACCAATCTGAGCAGTCATGCAAGGCTGCCTCTGCAAGGGAGAGAAGCAGCAGCTGAATTATGCACATAGCTTTTATTTTGTATTGTTTTATCAGAAAAGCAAGGAAAGTTGTATCACAGCATGGGGAAGGGATACAGAGAGTTAGCAATTATCTTGAAGCTGAAAAGCAGGCATGCACCCTCCCTTACACTCAGGCTTGCAGGGAGGCAATCAGGGGATAAGGGAGGACTAGGATGTTTGTGCTAGTAATCGCTGAAGGCAGGAAGGGGAGTGGAGGGTTACTTTCTTTCATGGCTCCTAATCTATGCCCTGCCCCAGGAGATGATGGGATCCTGTTTGTATCAGGCTATTGGTTCAGTAGCCCAAGAACAGGAATGCTGCTGACATTTCAGCTGCTTCCACAATCACCCTTTAGGGTTTACAATGTATTTTCTAAGAATAACTCTACAGGTCCCCCTTTTTGTTTATTGGGATTTGTAGGTGAGCTATTGAAAGGGATGGAGAGGATCTGTGTGGTCACTACAAGTGTGTATAGGGTCCTACAGGCAGAACAGCAGGAATGGCTTGTCTTGATGACTATGATGGCAAAGAAAATCATTAAAAAAAAACAAAGGTGCAGCCATGTAAAACTAAGAGGGGAGATTGAGAAAACCAGTTTTTTGGATTGAGCCAGGTCATTTAGAGTATTAATGGCAGCTTGTTGACTTTCTTGTTGGAGTTCCTGTATTTGTAAATCTTGCCATAACTTACATAAACACCCTAGGAGGTAACTAAAACATTATCCATAATTACCTAGAGCTGAAGAAGGACAAAGGGGGTGATGGGAAGGCCTATTAAACTACAACTGCTATAATAGCTCTTTTGACCAAAATCTATCCATAGCCTTTTTAAGATTACTTGTCAATGACAAATACAAATCTTAAAAATCGTCTACACAAATATTAGTAAAAAAAAATTAGTCATTGGAGCAGGTAAATTTAACTTGTTTCATCTGCTGGAGACACAATTTGAATTCAACTGTTTTTTAAATATATATAAACTAATTTTGTATTGTATCTGATTCATGACAAAATTTTTGGAATAGAATCTATAAGGTCTCTATGTCTGTCTCTGTGTTTATATATGTTTATGGCTGTGTGTTATGTATATGTGATTTTCCTCTACCTCTGAATTGTGTTGCCAAAATTAATTTATATTAATAGTTTTATTAAATTGGCTTAGGAAAAATTAGTGCTTATCAACTTAAATATTTCTAAACTCTAAGAAATATAAGAGAAACTGATCCAGTGATTTTCGAGTGTACATGATGTAGGATAACTTTCAATAAATAAAAGATAGTTATGTTTGTTGGTTTAATTAAAATGGCTTCAGAGTTATCAGCACTAAACATAAAACAGACATACAATTTATATTCCACCTGAGTTTATTAGTCAAATAAGCTTATTTTATCAGTTACAAAGTTTGCCATGATGACTAGCTATATTAATGTCTTATGACATTTTGATAACTAATATAAATTTAATTGTTAAGAATCAATAAATTAAATTTACATTAGGTAAACGTTTTTAAATGAACTTTTCAACATCAATTATGTTTCGTGATATGTCTACTTTTTTTTTAAGATTTTATTTATTTACCTGACAGAGATCACAAGTAGGCAGAGAGGCAGGCAGAGAGAGAGAGGGAGGAAGCAGGCTCCCTGTGGAGCAGAGAGCCCTAAGTGGGGCTCAATCCCAGGACCCTGAGATCATGACCTGAGCTGAAGGCAGAGGCTTTAACCCACTGAGCCACCCAGGAGCCCCTGTGATATGTCTACAAAAAATAGTTTTGTCACTAGCTAGACTCCAAGACCTGACCTTCACTGCCTGCTTGTACTCATTGACCTTTGTCCCACTTTTTCCTTTAAGCTCTTCTGATGAAGTTTTAGAATATAGGTGAAGTTCAGTGGTGTGAGGTCCGGAGCCGATGACCAGGAAAGAATTCTTGAGGCATCTTTGGTACAAAATGGTGGTTTATTAAAGCATGGGGACAGGACCCATGGGCAGAAAGAGCTGCTGCCTCAGGGTTGTGAGGGGTGGTAGGTTATGTACCATGGAGTTGGGGGGAGGTAAGGAAAAAGAACTTTCATATGCTAAAGAGGACCTACAAGATACAGGATACCAGAGGCCTTGCCATTGCCAACGTCGTGTTTTGACCTCTAGTAAGGTATTAAGATGGGTGGGAGATTCCTAAAGAATGTCACATATGTTCCACCCAGGAGTGGGGGTGGGGAAAGTTTGGAAGGTGTCAGATTTTGCTTTGTCCTCAGCCAGCCTTCTGTTCCCTCATCACTTCTTTCCAGTTTATCTCTTTTTTTTTTTTTTAAGATTCATTTTTTTTTCTTTGAGCAGAGGTGGGGGAGAGAGGGAGGGAGAGGGACAAACAGTGCAACATGGGGTTCAATCTTATGACCTGAGACAAAACCACTGAGTCACAAGCTCAACCAACTGAGTCATCCAGGCTCCCCTCCAGCTTATCTCATAACTCAAGCAAATAAAAACTGAAATCAACCCTCTAGCAATAGCAATTGCCCTGATAAGACCTTGAGCCAACCCATACGACCCAGACCAATTTGAGAGTAATCCCCATCTTGGACCTGCACAGATGGACCATGGAATGACCTCTAGAATGACAAACAACTATCTTCACCTCATTAAAATACTAAAATCTCTGCACAAGGAGGAGCACAAACTCATCCACATAACATACAATATGTGTATAAGCATGTTTTGTTAAAGTGGATGCAGAGCCTTATGCCCACCTCTACATACAATGGCAAGGCTTCCTTATCTAACTATTCATCCTAACCCTAAAACAAAGAGAACTCATGCATCCCTTGCTTGGGAATACATGACTTTAGAAGTTATTCCCCATTAACTTCTTATTTGCTGCAAATAAAGTTTACTTTGTGCCACAACTCTTCCTGGTGTATCTGTGACTGACCAAGGAGAAAACTCATGGCGGTTTGGTTACAGTTTTCCGTATCTCTTCAGTAACTTACACCCTTAGAGTTTTTCTAAATTAAGTTAAATGATGGAAGTTACTTGATTATCTAGATTATTTTTAAATAAGATAAAATACTGAAACATTAATTACTGAACATAGTTTTATTGACATCCAGCTTATTACAGAGAAACTAAAAATATTTGAGTGTGTTAGAGAATATGGAATATGTCCAATACTATGTTTAAATTATAGTAAAAACTATAGTAAAAACTCTAGAAATTATGAAATGTATTCATAAATTTGTCAAGCTACAGAAGCTGACATAACAGAGAGATCACAGTTTATAAATGTTTATGACTTTTTGTTTTAACATTGTTGGTTCTTTAAAATTTTGGGTTTATTTCCAGATTTAGGGAAACCTCTTCTCTTAAGCTGTCTATGACTTACCACAATTTGGCAAAGTATATCTTTGGGAACAAAGTTGAAACAATGTTTTTTGTCCATACTGATACTGATCCCTCTAGAATTTGAACTTTCAGTGAGTGTTCTTATCTTCATGGTAATATAGTTATTCGCATGAATTCAATAAGAATCTCTTCTTGTAATAGGACATAATTGGAAACATTGACTCTATTACTGAGTCACTGGATAGAATGTCATATCTGGGAGAAATATGCATGGACTAAGATATGACTATAAGATTGACTTTATGATGCCAATAAAGCCCCTTGGAGAAACTGGCCTAGTACCTTGTTGCCAGGATTCTCAGCAGCCTTACTCAGTGAGTAAGAAGGGGCATTTCCTGGCAGGCCCAGAAACCTCAGGATATATTAGGGAACTCAGGAAGCTAGGAACTTACCCAAACCCAGAGATGAAGCAGACAAATTCTGTTAGCAAATATTTGGTTTGTTATTATCAAGAGGTTTTTAAGAGTCCACTCTGACATTCCTTGTGAAAACGTCCAGCAAAGCAGACTTAAGAGAACCTATCAATCACTATTCTTGCTGAAGTTATGTAAATAATCAAGCCAAGTTTAATGAAACTAGATTTATTTTGCCAATAAATCTGTCTTACTTTGATTATCTCTGATTGAAATGTATAGAAAGAAAAATAAGTTTCAATAAAAAGCTACAGTAAATCTTTGTGGATATCAGATTCTATTCCTCTTAACTCTTTGAAATTCTGTTGCTTGCCTATAAACTGGACTGGATGGTGAATTGTAGTTTTCTGTAGTAGCTGGCTACAAATCTCCAAACTAATGTTTCTAATTTTTCTCCTATCCTTCTGACTTGGTACTATTAAGAATGTCCTGAAGCTATGCAAGCTAAAGTTGGAAAATTAATAGGAACTTCAGAGAAATTGATGTGGGAAACAAAGGCAGAAGGAGATGAGGATAAAATTAAATCTTATAACCTGTAGCCCATTGACAAATACTTGAGATAGGCAGGTTAAAAAGATTCTTGCAGGATCCTGAGTGTTCTTTAACATATGGAAGTCTTTTTTGAACTTCCCTTATTTTTATTTCTCCCAACCCCAAAGCATATAATCAGTTGCTACTCACAATCCCAGGGCAGGAGGGTGAAGCAGCCAGCAGCAGGGAGCAGTAGGCAGCAGCAGGCAGCAGTGGCTTGCAGCTCTTTCTGCCCATGGACCTTGTCCCCATGTTTTAGTAAAACCACCATCTTGCACCAATGATGTCTCAAGAAATATTTTTTGGCTCCAGACCCAACCAACACAACAACATTCAAGAAAACTACATCATTTGTTCCCTAATGTGGAACTTCAAGTCTTTTCATCTGGACTCCAAGCTTCTGTGCAAAATTGATGAGTACTCTCCTCTCTCTTACTCTCATTTCAGGGTCTTTTCAAGGAGTATGGTCTTCTTGAACACCTCCATGTCAATTGCTCAGGCTCTAATCCTTTAGCCCATGGCTACTCTATGGGGAAGAGAAAGCCTGTCTTTTGGCTGGAAGTTAGTACTCTGGCTGGAATGGTAATAAGAACCAAAAACTTGGTGCCTTCTCTTTATTTCTGTCCTTATACAAAGTTGTCCATCTTGGGCACAGGACATCCACCTAAGTCATCAGGATGGCTGCCAGTCTTAAGATTCTTGAGTGAGGTTTCCTTCTCATTAGTCTAATGTGATCTCCTTCTCATCTTGATCTACCTGCTTCTGGCCATGAGACTTCCGCCCAGAGCCAGCTGAAACTATTACCTGATTGAATTAAAATCCAACTAAGGACCATTTCCTAGAGAAGTTGGCTGTAAAGACTACATCTATTGGAATGTTACTCAGACCATGATGGACTTCTTTCTTTACTATTTAATGTCAAAGTCCTCTACTAACTACTTAAGTTACAAAATTGAGTGCTTTCCTTTTGTAAAAATTATCTAGTGCTTTCCATGGGTTACAAACAGTGGGTTCTTTGTGGCCTTCACAGTGAGGCCTTCAGCAAGGCAAACCAAGTCATAATGGGAACTTCGCAGCAAGGAAAACTCGGTCCATATGCTGGAATCCATTATATTCCATAACGCAGTGGGGCAAGTGGGGGGTGGTAGGCAGGCCTCCTTCCTACAGGGAAGTTGGTGATCATAGCAATTTTATTCAAGGGGCATCTTGGGTCACTTTGACACCAGGAACCTCTGATGTATCTTGTGCTTGGGATGCTA